>OY992530.1:3902450-4048565 GCA_963921185.1 Dasysyrphus tricinctus
TTCCAATCAAGCACAAGCGACATCTGAATCCCATATACCTTATCCGTCTTCGAACCGCCTCCACAACCATATAAAAAGTATAGTTGATGCAAGCTTAAAGGACCTACAAAAATCTCTTTTTAAAGACCTGCCTGGGCTGATACAAAAAAATGTTGAACAAAGTATGAAAACTTTGTTGCCCTCCTCAAACCCACTCAGCGGTGTCCAAAACGAACAAGTCTCTACACAAGCTAACCGACCAACAGCGAATGCCAATCTTTCGATGCATTCTAGTAATTTGTCGACTAGCTCTCGTTTTCGCGATTGCCCTGATGGCTTAAACAGACCACCGATCAACCACACTAAACATTTTCAAGATTTTTCCGAGCGAAATCGGCGGGAATCTTCTCAACCCCAACCAAATTATCGGAACCGTAACCAATTCGACTACAAACGGGATGATCCATATCTTCGAGGCGATCCCCGTATTCAATTTCTTCAATCCAATCCGGTTCCAATGAATCGTCCTCAAATGGACTATAATCCAACAGACCCGAATAGACTTGATCGTCCAAGAGTGGATTTTGTTCCGTTTGGTCACGATCCCATAGATTTGAATAATCCATGTTATGATATGAGATATGCTCCAACTAATCACCGACAAGATTTCGGATTTCCGTATGACAGACCGTATTCGCGTCGCTTCGAAACGTTGTGGAGTGTCAGATTCGATGACACGTCCAAGGGTATGCCAATACGAGAATTCGTCTCACGCGTTGAAATCTTGCAGGAAAAATATAATTGTCCTTGGGAAGAAGTACTCCGTAATTTTCACCATCTTTTGGTTGGTACGGCTTCCGATTGGTATTTCGAATACCTACGCGACCATCGCCGAGTCGATTGGCTAACTCTTAAAAATGCTTTGCTAAAGCAATTCCAGAGATACGAAAGTGATCTTGAAATTCTGAAAGCGATTATGGATCGGAAACAATCACCCCAAGAACCGTTCGATGAGTTTTATACATCGATAATTCATCTTAAGAGGCAATTACGCGAACCTATGAGAGACGCAGACCTAGTCCCTATCTTGCGAAATAACATAAACGCTCGCCTCATGGCATTCGTTTATCCCATGAGTATATACTCCTTAGAACGCTTTAGGGACGAATGCCGGCGAACTGAGAAAATGTTACAAGCGCGTTATGCCTCACAAATTCGAACGAACTTCGTACGAAACGTACATGAAGTGCATTGGCCTGCTGGAATGAATACCGACGAAAAGTTTTTCGAACCGGCTGACGAAAATCTTGCCGCTTTTTCATATAATCGTTCTCAGGGACCAGTTAGCCAAGACAAGAACCCTATAAGCACTATGAAGTGTTATACGTGCAAGGAAATCGGACACCTCTCGTCTAATTGTCCTTCTAAGATGAATAAACCTTACTACTGCTATCGTTGCGGTTCCGAAAACTTCACGGTTCGTGATTGTCCGAACTGTAACTTCACCAAGGGAAACTTCAAAACGAGCGTGATGCCGCCTGGGGAGTCACGTTCGACCCAAACAAACCCAGTTTAAACAAAAAAGATGCCTCGACAAATACTTTGACTTCATTAGATACTTGTCGAGATACACAATCAGTCTCAAAGTCCAACGAGTCTGAATCCAAACCTGAAAATGACCCAAAATTTACGAAATTTACCGATACTGACTCTTCAGTTTTATTAGATAAAAACGATTTTCAATTTGAACCCAAAACTGTACTGGTTTGTGAGCCTAAGGATGTCACAGCAGACACTCCTCCGCTCCTCAGAAATAATCCCGACAAAAAATCTATACCTCTATATAAAAAGTCCTTCGAAGAACGACTTCTTAATTACGAAAAGATACGAAATCGAATCTTCAACTTAGAAGAAATAAAACCCTCGGATATTCCATCCAAGTTGTTAAAAACTCGTCAGAGAAGTGCGAAAAGAGCCGCTTTTCGAACCTTTTTAGAAGAAACCACTCTTGAAAGTACTCCGCTAGACATCAGACCATATGCCAAGATTTCCATTAAAGGGCGAGGAATGGCTGGCTTACTAGACAGTGGAGCCTCAATATCCTGTCTAGGTAAAGGTTGCATGGAGCTCGTAAAGTCTCTCAAAATTCCCATAACAACATTAAAATCGGAAGTAAAAACTGCGGACGGTAAAGGTCAGAGAATCGTAGGACGCATTTCCGTACCGATAGAATATGATAAAGTGATAAAACCTCTCGATCTTTATTTTAGTACCAGATTTACTTCAACCCCTCTATCTTGGAGTGGACTTTTGGTCCAAATTCCAAATCGCTCCACATATCATCAGCGAAGTTTTCGGTTTTTCAGCCGACCTTGAAAAACGCGATATTGAAAAACTCGACCAAAAACCCACCGAGCTTCAGGGCGCTTCAACCTTCATCAGCGAACTATTCTGTCCTCCTGGTAGTAAAGATTCTGTCGAAGAAAAATTAGATAAACCTAAACCTCCTATGCACGAGCTAACCTCGGAGCAAAAAAGTCGGCTAGAGTCAGTGATCTCCCTATTTCCTTCATTTGCAAAGCTTGGGTTGGGTAAAACCTCCGTTGAAGAGCACGTGATCGATACAGGGGACGCTAAACCGGTGAAGCAGCGACATTACCCCATGTCCCCTGTGAATCTGGAGATAATCAATAGGGAGCTGGATCGTATGCTCTCTTTGGGAGTTATTGAAGAGAGCCACAGTGCTTGGAGTTCACCCATAGTTCTTATCAGAAAACCTGGTAAGGATCGAGTATGCTTGGACTATCGCATGGTGAACTCTCTTACAAAGGGAGATGCGTACCCGCAACCTCTTCTGGAGAGTCTGCTCAGCCAACTTGGAGATACACATTACATGAGTAGTGTGGATCTCAAAGATGCGTTCTGGCAGATCCCTCTGGAGGAGAAGTCAAGAGAGAAAACCGCATTCACTGTGCCAGGTCGACCATTGCATCAATTCACCGTCATGCCTTTTGGGTTGTGTAATGCACCCCAAAGGTTATGTCGGTTAATGGACAAAGTGATCCCCTCGTCGCTTAGGGAATTCGTGTTTGTCTATCTTGACGATCTTCTGATTATCTCCCCGGATTTCGAATCCCATCTGAAAATTTTGACGCTGGTAGCGGAACACTTAAAATCAGCTAACCTGACTATCAACATCGAAAAGTCCTTCTTTTGTTTTAAGGAGTTAAAGTATCTCGGATACATCATCGGACAAGGACACGTAAAAGCTGACCCTGAGAAGGTTTCAGCAATAAAAGAGTTTCCGCTACCAACGACTCAGAAACAGGTGAGGAGATTTCTTGGGATATGTGGGTGGTATCGCCGCTTCATCCGGAACTTTTCAGCTCTAGCCGCTCCTTTATCGGACTGTCTTAAAAAGGGAAGTAAATTTCCAATATCTACCGAAGCTAAAGAATCTTTTGAGGCTTTGAAGGACGCTTTAACTTCTGCCCCACTTTTAAATACCCCAGATTTTTCAAAACAATTTACAATACAATGCGATGCCTCGTCAAAGGGTATTGGTGCTGTTCTGTTTCAGCATGACGATGAACAGAATGAAAAACCTATCGCCTATTTTTCAGAAAAACTTAATGCTTGCCAACAAAAATATAGCGTCGGAGAACAGGAATGTCTCGCGGCGTTACGAGCCATTCATAAGTTCAGGCCATATGTGGAAGGTAGTACCTTCACAGTAATTACCGACCACGCCAGTCTCAAATGGCTCATGAACTTGACTGACCTTAGTGGCCGGCTGGCACGTTGGTCGTTGAAGCTGCAGGCATATTCATTTCACATTAAACATGTCAAAGGAACGCAAAATCTGGTACCGGATGCGTTATCCAGAATGCATATGGATCAGCTAACGTTATCCCCAATAACCGAGTCATCTGAATTTAAATCGAAAGAATATCTTGACTTAATTGATACTATCAATAAAAACGGCAAAAATCTGCCAGATTTGACAATACAAAACGGCATTGTATATAAAAAAGTCACCCCGAATCTAAACAGCAACGTAAGTACTGACAGCTTTTGGAAGCTATGGTTACCTTCAGGCTTAACCCACCAAGTCATTGCTCAAAACCACGAGCCTCCCAATTGTGCCCATGGCGGCATTCAAAAAACACTAGAAAGAATCAAAGTATCCTATTTTTGGCCTAAAATGGCTCAGCAAGTACGAGATTTTGTCAATAAATGCAGCAAATGTAAGGAAAACAAATCCCCAAATTTTATTATGAGACCCCCTATGGGATTTCAACAAAATATAGAACTTCCGTTTCAAAAAATCTTTATAGATTTTATGGGTCCCTACGTGAGAAGCAAAAGGGGAAATTTGTTCCTATTCATTGCACTCGATTACATGACAAAATCCGTATTTTTAAAACCTATGCATAAAACCACGTCAAAACTAGTGATTGACTTTCTCGAAAAAGAAATTTTTTTGAAATTCGGAGTGCCAGAGTTCGTACACAGCGATAATGGCAAACAATTTGTTTCGCAGGAATTCAAAAACTTTTTAGATAAATACGGAACGAAACACATCAAGAATGCTCTCTATTCTCCACAGGCAAACGCTTCGGAGAGGGTAAACCGTTCCATCTTGTCAGCCATTCGTACGTATCTTAAAGACGACCAGAAAGATTGGGACCTGCACTTGCCACAAATCCAGCAAGCCCTGTGTACTTCTGTACATCAGTCTATAGGCATGTCCCCATTCTTCGCCTTGTTTGGTCATCATATGATTACCCATGGCAGTGCATACCAAATTCTGAAACAGTTGAAGTCCCTAAGCGATGGTGAAATCGAAGTATTACCCTCTCCGAACGCCCTGCAACTGATGCGAGGAAAAATTAAAGACAAATTATATGAGGCGTATAAACGAAACGAAAAAGCATACAATGCGAGATCAGCCGTACGTGTATTTAAACCTGGCGAAGAAATTTTCCGCCGAAATTTTGTTTTGAGCAATGCCTCAAAAAATTTTAACGCGAAGCTTGCAAACAAATTTGTTAAGTGCCGAGTAAGAACTCGAAATAATAATCTCTACGAGATCGAAAACCTACAAGGCAAAAGAATCGGCATCTACCATGCCAAAGACTTGCGTCGATAAAACCAGAAACCAGTGACTTGTTTTTTTTTTTTTCTTAGTTTAATTTGAACTAACGCATATGCATAAGTACTTATACTCGCATAGACGCTTATATACTGCGATGATCAAATCCATCCCCAAACATGAAAAAGATAGCAAAATCTCAAAAACGGGAACTACACCTTTAGCTAAACAACCCCTAAACCAAACTAAAAGTTGTCAGCGAAAAGCTACGCAGAAGAAAACGAAAACAAGAACTCTTATCCAACTTTGTTTTATTTACATACACATTTTGTACTTGCCTAGCCATATCATATCAAATCATAGTAGGTACTCAACAGAATTTAACACCTTTCAAGACTGCGCCTATGATACAAAATACAAAATATAATTTGCAAATTTATAAGAAAAAATAGTTATACTACGTACATAAGAAGCTATGTATGTATGTAAATACATTTTGTTGACTCACAATTTAGATTTTTATTTGTTGATTCATCCTTTTTGGAAGCCCATTTTCAATTTGATGATGTTCTCTTAGGGGAGTATAATCATGGTATTTTTGAGGCGATGATTGATCCAACGGACCAACCAATTTTATTGGATGATGCTGTTGATGGGTGAGCTATTTTTGCTCCGGAACTAACATCTGTGAATCCACTGATATCTTTGGTATGGCGGGCTAAGTAGGGTGATTATAGCCATATACATTAGGTGGTTAGCATGCATGTATCATTGGCGAAAATGACATAAATGGGTGAAATTAAAATTTTTGGCGATACGCTATCACTTTCATTCAGCATCAAACGATCCAAAAGTTGATAGGCCACGGTGTTTCAGGGTATACACTCCTATCACAGCAAACATTCCATGGTGTCACACTTCGTGCGTCGAAGGATGCGCCCAATCCATCAATCGATTATCAACACCGCCACCTAACAAACAAAAACAATGATGATGAAATAAATAATGTTGCGCAGAAGATTCTGTACCGATATCCATACTTAATTAATAGGTAATCGAGTTGATAGCAAAGATCCCGAATGCCGTTTTAAGACAAAGCCAGCTAAGTTCACCCCTCAATTTTTTCCGAATCCAGAAGAGCCGTGACAAACATCGAAATTTGTTCATCTCGCGCAGATAACGAGTGTTTCTTGTGTTCGACCTTCCACAGCCACATTGGCTTTATTTGTTTTGTTTTTAGAGGTAAAAGTTTTTAGTGAATAACGATATCTTTAAAATACGAGGCGAACAACGAGGAACGAAAACGAATAACAAATTAATGGCAATCGTCAAATTTTTTTTGTTCTCTGCCGGCCTGCTGGATAAATAAACAATTCGATTTTGTTTTGACAGCTCGTCAGGGAAGTGAATTAGCGCAGGGATGTTCGAAATTTGATTGCGGCAGGGATGTTACTGAGTAAACTTTGTTAGTTGGTGTGAAAAATAGTGGGCAAATAGATTAATAGCCTAAGGCAGACTCAACACCGGGTACCAAAAACTTTTCATGGTGCGAACTAATTGGAAAATTATTTCAATTGATTTGGCTTGAAAATATATCTCAGGTCGTGGGTCGAAGTGATCCTATTAGTATCAATATACATTTTATATCGGATTTTTTTTCGGAAGATGACCAGTCTTGCTCGGCGAACTTTTTTTTCATGTCTTCCGGCAATACGGGTATTGCCGCAATCCTTGATTTTTGTAGCGGTCGCCTTAATCCACAAGACACCGCTGTACAGAATTCCATACGATCTTTGGAAATAACTAATCGGGCAGCACTTTTTTTTGTTCGTTCGTTCACCGAACGAAGGCGCTGATGCTTTCGTTCAATGAAGAAGATGTTCTAGAACATTCTCAAGCGGCCATTTCCGATTCAAAGTTTCCCGAGGTCAGTTCGAAGGCGAGACGAACTCTTTACCTATTGAAAAAAAAACCAAAAAAACGTTTTTTTATCCAAACTCGGGCCATAAAAACCTCATAAAAAAAGGGAAACGGAATTATCCAGAATTTGGTAACCCTCCCGGCCATACAGGTATGGTGTAATAAAAAACAAATGGTGCAAAGAAATTTTGGTATTAATGTTACTATAACTAGCAGGTAAAACGCGGAGTGGCACAACGTTGTACCCCATTGGCTGACGCTGCGTCAGGATCTACAAGATCCTCAGCTCGTGGCACACCGCCTTTTTGCAACGAATCTAGCGCCAGTGGGTGCTCAAATTTTGCATCCAAAAAGAAGCAAAAAAGGCGTCCGGATCTACAAGATCCTAAGCACGTGGCACACCGTTGGGTGCTCTTAATCCTAGCCACACACAACTGGTGCTCAACTTTTACGCCCCGCCATCCAAAACAAACAAAGCGTCCGCTCTTCAAGCTTGTGGTACACCGTTGGGTGCTCATAATCTTAGCCACAACTGGTGCTTAACTTTTACGCTCCACAATCAATAAAAGCGAACAGAACAAGTCCGTACTGTGAACTCCTGGTGCTCTGTTGGATGCACCGAAACCCAGCCCAATTCACGCTCATCTTTAGCGCCCCGTTGGTTGGATAGAGCAATAGCCGTAGGGCTTCGCAAATTGGTGTCGTACAGTGTCCACGTGGTATCCGATTCGAAGACGAGCAGTTAAAACGTTTTTTTTATTAATCATAGTAAATTAGCTAAAATAATAGTTTTTTTTTGACAAAATGTTTGTAAAAGTTGAATCCGGTGTATTTCGTTTTCCCGTTTCGAATTTTGTGAATAGAGTCGGGGTGCCGGGCGTTTTTCCTAGTTTTTCGGGAGGTTACCTATAAAAATAGCTTAAAGAAAAAAGAAAACAGAAAAAAAGAAAAAAAAAAGTAAAACAAAAAAATATCTAAAAAAAAAAAAAAAGAAAAAAAATATAAGAGAAAAAAATTTAGTAGTAGAAAGAAATAAGAGAAAATATCCGAATTGTGAGATAATATAAATACCTACCCTTACTGTCGGTCTTAATAAAAGAGAGAAGTGAAACAAAAATTCCTGAAAATTATATCAGTGAACATTTCTTTTTTCTAAATCATCAGTTTTAGAAGGTTCCAATTGGGACCCTGGAGCAGCTATACGTGCGCACGGATCGCTACCACCAGCCCAAGGAAACCGTAAGTTATGTACTACCTACTATTATTAACTGGTATAATTTTCATGTATTCTCCTTTTCAACCATATTACATATTACAAACATTCATATATATATCTATAAAACCATTATTATAATTACATACCTTTACGCACCCCTACCGTATTCATGATAAATTAAGTTAAATTTGCCATATAGACAACGGATTTACACTTCGTTTATTTTGATTTTGATTTTCATGAAGTTTGAAATTTTGAATACCGGATATTACCTTAATTGAATTAAATTAATTTGACTTTCTAAAGACTTACCTTAGATTTACCTTAGATGTTATTGAGATTTAAATTTTGAATTCCGGATATTACTTTAATCATATATAATATAATTTGACTTTTCTTAAACTTACCTTTGATTTTCGTTAACTTTATTTTTACCTGATGTTCTTTAATAATATAATAATAGACTTACCCTAGATTTACAATAAAATTTTTTCTTAGTTCACATGATAAAAACTCGATGTTACATTGTCTCGAAATAGTAATAACTAGATTTACTTTATTATGTCTTCATCGTCTCATTAAGCAAACCGAACTTAAAATTACTTTATCTTGAAATTAAAGTAAAATGATATCACGTACAAATATTGTTTCTTTTTTCGGCGAGAACAGTAAGATTCACGCGATGAGATAGACCGAACTATATGGCGATGTAGATAAGTCAAGGTAAAGAGAGAGAGTGGAGTAACAGGGCGCGTGAAAAGAAAAACATGCTTGGGGCCGTCAACAAAAATTTCAGGCCATTGACGGCCATGGAGCCCTGACATATTCGTCAGTGGTTGGGTGGGTATAGCCAGGGTCAACAACACCGACCCAGTTTCGTATTTCGTGTTTCGTTTACCCTCTTCCTCTTCCTGAGACCTGCAACATGTTTGCATATTTCTTTCTCTAGGTATGCTTCCGGCAGTAACATCCGCCGATATTTTTTTTTGAAAATTCAACTTCCTGTATTACGTTATAAATCCCCTATTCCTCATTCACCCTCAGTTCCTTCCACGGCATGATAAATTATTTTTTGTGGACAAAGGACAGCGGAAAAAAAAACCCCCCCCATCGACCGAGTTATAGCCGAGCTATACTACCAGCATGCCGTATCCTCCGCTGGGTAAAAAGAATTTTGGATTTCAAAATTCTTATGACAACATACCCGTAGTCTGCCCCCACAAAAAGATTGGCGCCCAACTTAAGGGGCCTGACGTTAGAAACACCGACAGCTCCCTACCCGCAACTTATCCTCAGTATCATTTTCATAATTTCATTCTTTTTTAGGAGTCGAGCCAAAGCTGTAGAGCTAAGGAAGTGTACACTAAGAAAATTTTTTGAAATGGTATTGAGTGTGACTAACGTTGTAGCCACCATTAAACACCTCTTTTAGAAAAAGTTGCAACTGCAAGCGGACTGGCAGTCGTTTGCAAGGCTACATAACACTTATGTCTTTTCAAAAAAAAAAAAAAAAAAAAAAACAATTTCTCCACCGCCAAATTTATCAGTACCGGTAATCCGATACAACCTTCTAGGAGTCCGTTCCAATGTACTGTGAGAAGCTGTTGCACTAGAGGTTGCCGATTAACAGTGAGTCGATAAACTATAGGCGAAAACAAAATTTTTTGGAAGCTACCTAATTGTTCGTCCTCAAAAATTTTCTCCTTAAATGTTCTGTGTCAACGCCTTATGTAGATCCTCCTTCTTTTACTTCGCCTTTTCGAAATCGCCACATCCTATATGAAAATACAACCTACAAAAGAAAAACCAACAATATACTTTTTTTCCTTTGTATACTTTAACCTGATAAATAACAAAACAAATTATGAGTAAGAAATCCACTAATGGGACTTTTCCCAAAACAAGTAGGCATTCAGCCTTTGACGCCAATCGAAATGGTGTACGAACTCGAAACCACGGACCATGCGATAATTTGTCCCTTTCAAGAACTCAAGCTGGTTCTATTCCCATAAGACACTCACCCCCTCTCAATATTAACCAAGCAGGAAGGAACGTAATCCATTCCCCAAACTTTGACTTGGTTCACAATGGAAGTATCTACCAAATTCGTAATCGACAAATTACAGAGAGTCCGAATACTCACCCTGACTTATCCAATAATGGAATATTTACCACAGTTACGTCCCATGCCACAGTCACTACTACCACCACCACGTCCTCGAGTCCGATTATGTCACTCTTCCCAACCGACTTTATAAACAGTGCGTTGGGTTTGAATCAAAGCGCTTTAGCAAATCGTCCAACCCCAAATCAGTTTGTTCCACAACCACAACCCAACAATTCGGTTGGAGAAACCTTTCCAGATAATGATGACATTTTCGACGGTGCACAAGCAATTAACCTGAACAATATCAGATACAATGTACATTCCAATCAAGCACAAGCGACATCTGAATCCCATATACCTTATCCGTCTTCGAACCGCCTCCACAACCATATAAAAAGTATAGTTGATGCAAGCTTAAAGGACCTACAAAAATCTCTTTTTAAAGACCTGCCTGGGCTGATACAAAAAAATGTTGAACAAAGTATGAAAACTTTGTTGCCCTCCTCAAACCCACTCAGCGGTGTCCAAAACGAACAAGTCTCTACACAAGCTAACCGACCAACAGCGAATGCCAATCTTTCGATGCATTCTAGTAATTTGTCGACTAGCTCTCGTTTTCGCGATTGCCCTGATGGCTTAAACAGACCACCGATCAACCACACTAAACATTTTCAAGATTTTTCCGAGCGAAATCGGCGGGAATCTTCTCAACCCCAACCAAATTATCGGAACCGTAACCAATTCGACTACAAACGGGATGATCCATATCTTCGAGGCGATCCCCGTATTCAATTTCTTCAATCCAATCCGGTTCCAATGAATCGTCCTCAAATGGACTATAATCCAACAGACCCGAATAGACTTGATCGTCCAAGAGTGGATTTTGTTCCGTTTGGTCACGATCCCATAGATTTGAATAATCCATGTTATGATATGAGATATGCTCCAACTAATCACCGACAAGATTTCGGATTTCCGTATGACAGACCGTATTCGCGTCGCTTCGAAACGTTGTGGAGTGTCAGATTCGATGACACGTCCAAGGGTATGCCAATACGAGAATTCGTCTCACGCGTTGAAATCTTGCAGGAAAAATATAATTGTCCTTGGGAAGAAGTACTCCGTAATTTTCACCATCTTTTGGTTGGTACGGCTTCCGATTGGTATTTCGAATACCTACGCGACCATCGCCGAGTCGATTGGCTAACTCTTAAAAATGCTTTGCTAAAGCAATTCCAGAGATACGAAAGTGATCTTGAAATTCTGAAAGCGATTATGGATCGGAAACAATCACCCCAAGAACCGTTCGATGAGTTTTATACATCGATAATTCATCTTAAGAGGCAATTACGCGAACCTATGAGAGACGCAGACCTAGTCCCTATCTTGCGAAATAACATAAACGCTCGCCTCATGGCATTCGTTTATCCCATGAGTATATACTCCTTAGAACGCTTTAGGGACGAATGCCGGCGAACTGAGAAAATGTTACAAGCGCGTTATGCCTCACAAAGTCGAACGAACTTCGTACGAAACGTACATGAAGTGCATTGGCCTGCTGGAATGAATACCGACGAAAAGTTTTTCGAACCGGCTGACGAAAATCTTGCCGCTTTTTCATATAATCGTTCTCAGGGACCAGTTAGCCAAGACAAGAACCCTATAAGCACTATGAAGTGTTATACGTGCAAGGAAATCGGACACCTCTCGTCTAATTGTCCTTCTAAGATGAATAAACCTTACTACTGCTATCGTTGCGGTTCCGAAAACTTCACGGTTCGTGATTGTCCGAACTGTAACTTCACCAAGGGAAACTTCAAAACGAGCGTGATGCCGCCTGGGGAGTCACGTTCGACCCAAACAAACCCAGTTTAAACAAAAAAGATGCCTCGACAAATACTTTGACTTCATTAGATACTTGTCGAGATACACAATCAGTCTCAAAGTCCAACGAGTCTGAATCCAAACCTGAAAATGACCCAAAATTTACGAAATTTACCGATACTGACTCTTCAGTTTTATTAGATAAAAACGATTTTCAATTTGAACCCAAAACTGTACTGGTTTGTGAGCCTAAGGATGTCACAGCAGACACTCCTCCGCTCCTCAGAAATAATCCCGACAAAAAATCTATACCTCTATATAAAAAGTCCTTCGAAGAACGACTTCTTAATTACGAAAAGATACGAAATCGAATCTTCAACTTAGAAGAAATAAAACCCTCGGATATTCCATCCAAGTTGTTAAAAACTCGTCAGAGAAGTGCGAAAAGAGCCGCTTTTCGAACCTTTTTAGAAGAAACCACTCTTGAAAGTACTCCGCTAGACATCAGACCATATGCCAAGATTTCCATTAAAGGGCGAGGAATGGCTGGCTTACTAGACAGTGGAGCCTCAATATCCTGTCTAGGTAAAGGTTGCATGGAGCTCGTAAAGTCTCTCAAAATTCCCATAACAACATTAAAATCGGAAGTAAAAACTGCGGACGGTAAAGGTCAGAGAATCGTAGGACGCATTTCCGTACCGATAGAATATGATAAAGTGATAAAACCTCTCGATCTTTATTTAGTACCAGATTTACTTCAACCCCTCTATCTTGGAGTGGACTTTTGGTCCAAATTCCAAATCGCTCCACATATCATCAGCGAAGTTTTCGGTTTTTCAGCCGACCTTGAAAAACGCGATATTGAAAAACTCGACCAAAAACCCACCGAGCTTCAGGGCGCTTCAACCTTCATCAGCGAACTATTCTGTCCTCCTGGTAGTAAAGATTCTGTCGAAGAAAAATTAGATAAACCTAAACCTCCTATGCACGAGCTAACCTCGGAGCAAAAAAGTCGGCTAGAGTCAGTGATCTCCCTATTTCCTTCATTTGCAAAGCTTGGGTTGGGTAAAACCTCCCTTGAAGAGCACGTGATCGATACAGGGGACGCTAAACCGGTGAAGCAGCGACATTACCCCATGTCCCCTGTGAATCTGGAGATAATCAATAGGGAGCTGGATCGTATGCTCTCTTTGGGAGTTATTGAAGAGAGCCACAGTGCTTGGAGTTCACCCATAGTTCTTATCAGAAAACCTGGTAAGGATCGAGTATGCTTGGACTATCGCATGGTGAACTCTCTTACAAAGGGAGATGCGTACCCGCAACCTCTTCTGGAGAGTCTGCTCAGCCAACTTGGAGATACACATTACATGAGTAGTGTGGATCTCAAAGATGCGTTCTGGCAGATCCCTCTGGAGGAGAAGTCAAGAGAGAAAACCGCATTCACTGTGCCAGGTCGACCATTGCATCAATTCACCGTCATGCCTTTTGGGTTGTGTAATGCACCCCAAAGGTTATGTCGGTTAATGGACAAAGTGATCCCCTCGTCGCTTAGGGAATTCGTGTTTGTCTATCTTGACGATCTTCTGATTATCTCCCCGGATTTCGAATCCCATCTGAAAATTTTGACGCTGGTAGCGGAACACTTAAAATCAGCTAACCTGACTATCAACATCGAAAAGTCCTTCTTTTGTTTTAAGGAGTTAAAGTATCTCGGATACATCATCGGACAAGGACACGTAAAAGCTGACCCTGAGAAGGTTTCAGCAATAAAAGAGTTTCCGCTACCAACGACTCAGAAACAGGTGAGGAGATTTCTTGGGATATGTGGGTGGTATCGCCGCTTCATCCGGAACTTTTCAGCTCTAGCCGCTCCTTTATCGGACTGTCTTAAAAAGGGAAGTAAATTTCCAATATCTACCGAAGCTAAAGAATCTTTTGAGGCTTTGAAGGACGCTTTAACTTCTGCCCCACTTTTAAATACCCCAGATTTTTCAAAACAATTTACAATACAATGCGATGCCTCGTCAAAGGGTATTGGTGCTGTTCTGTTTCAGCATGACGATGAACAGAATGAAAAACCTATCGCCTATTTTTCAGAAAAACTTAATGCTTGCCAACAAAAATATAGCGTCGGAGAACAGGAATGTCTCGCGGCGTTACGAGCCATTCATAAGTTCAGGCCATATGTGGAAGGTAGTACCTTCACAGTAATTACCGACCACGCCAGTCTCAAATGGCTCATGAACTTGACTGACCTTAGTGGCCGGCTGGCACGTTGGTCGTTGAAGCTGCAGGCATATTCATTTCACATTAAACATGTCAAAGGAACGCAAAATCTGGTACCGGATGCGTTATCCAGAATGCATATGGATCAGCTAACGTTATCCCCAATAACCGAGTCATCTGAATTTAAATCGAAAGAATATCTTGACTTAATTGATACTATCAATAAAAACGGCAAAAATCTGCCAGATTTGACAATACAAAACGGCATTGTATATAAAAAAGTCACCCCGAATCTAAACAGCAACGTAAGTACTGACAGCTTTTGGAAGCTATGGTTACCTTCAGGCTTAACCCACCAAGTCATTGCTCAAAACCACGAGCCTCCCAATTGTGCCCATGGCGGCATTCAAAAAACACTAGAAAGAATCAAAGTATCCTATTTTTGGCCTAAAATGGCTCAGCAAGTACGAGATTTTGTCAATAAATGCAGCAAATGTAAGGAAAACAAATCCCCAAATTTTATTATGAGACCCCCTATGGGATTTCAACAAAATATAGAACTTCCGTTTCAAAAAATCTTTATAGATTTTATGGGTCCCTACGTGAGAAGCAAAAGGGGAAATTTGTTCCTATTCATTGCACTCGATTACATGACAAAATCCGTATTTTTAAAACCTATGCATAAAACCACGTCAAAACTAGTGATTGACTTTCTCGAAAAAGAAATTTTTTTGAAATTCGGAGTGCCAGAGTTCGTACACAGCGATAATGGCAAACAATTTGTTTCGCAGGAATTCAAAAACTTTTTAGATAAATACGGAACGAAACACATCAAGAATGCTCTCTATTCTCCACAGGCAAACGCTTCGGAGAGGGTAAACCGTTCCATCTTGTCAGCCATTCGTACGTATCTTAAAGACGACCAGAAAGATTGGGACCTGCACTTGCCACAAATCCAGCAAGCCCTGTGTACTTCTGTACATCAGTCTATAGGCATGTCCCCATTCTTCGCCTTGTTTGGTCATCATATGATTACCCATGGCAGTGCATACCAAATTCTGAAACAGTTGAAGTCCCTAAGCGATGGTGAAATCGAAGTATTACCCTCTCCGAACGCCCTGCAACTGATGCGAGGAAAAATTAAAGACAAATTATATGAGGCGTATAAACGAAACGAAAAAGCATACAATGCGAGATCAGCCGTACGTGTATTTAAACCTGGCGAAGAAATTTTCCGCCGAAATTTTGTTTTGAGCAATGCCTCAAAAAATTTTAACGCGAAGCTTGCAAACAAATTTGTTAAGTGCCGAGTAAGAACTCGAAATAATAATCTCTACGAGATCGAAAACCTACAAGGCAAAAGAATCGGCATCTACCATGCCAAAGACTTGCGTCGATAAAACCAGAAACCAGTGACTTGTTTTTTTTTTTTTTCTTAGTTTAATTTGAACTAACGCATATGCATAAGTACTTATACTCGCATAGACGCTTATATACTGCGATGATCAAATCCATCCCCAAACATGAAAAAGATAGCAAAATCTCAAAAACGGGAACTACACCTTTAGCTAAACAACCCCTAAACCAAACTAAAAGTTGTCAGCGAAAAGCTACGCAGAAGAAAACGAAAACAAGAACTCTTATCCAACTTTGTTTTATTTACATACACATTTTGTACTTGCCTAGCCATATCATATCAAATCATAGTAGGTACTCAACAGAATTTAACACCTTTCAAGACTGCGCCTATGATACAAAATATAAAATATAATTTGCAAATTTATAAGAAAAAATAGTTATACTACGTACATAAGAAGCTATGTATGTAAATACATTTTGTTGACTCACAATTTAGATTTTTATTTGTTGATTCATCCTTTTTGGAAGCCCATTTTCAATTTGATGATGTTCTCTTAGGGGAGTATAATCATGGTATTTTTGAGGCGATGATTGATCCAACGGACCAACCAATTTTATTGGATGATGCTGTTGATGGGTGAGCTATTTTTGCTCCGGAACTAACATCTGTGAATCCACTGATATCTTTGGTATGGCGGGCTAAGAAGGGTGATTATAGCCATATACATTAGGTGGTTAGCATGCATGTATCATTGGCGAAAATGACATAAATGGGTGAAATTAAAATTTTTGGCGATACGCTATCACTTTCATTCAGCATCAAACGATCCAAAAGTTGATAGGCCACGGTGTTTCAGGGTATACACTCCTATCACAGCAAACATTCCATGGTGTCACACTTCGTGCGTCGAAGGATGCGCCCAATCCATCAATCGATTATCAACACCGCCACCTAACAAACAAAAACAATGATGATGAAATAAATAATGTTGCGCAGAAGATTCTGTACCGATATCCATACTTAATTAATAGGTAATCGAGTTGATAGCAAAGATCCCGAATGCCGTTTTAAGACAAAGCCAGCTAAGTTCACCCCTCAATTTTTTCCGAATCCAGAAGAGCCGTGACAAACATCGAAATTTGTTCATCTCGCGCAGATAACGAGTGTTTCTTGTGTTCGACCTTCCACAGCCACATTGGCTTTATTTGTTTTGTTTTTAGAGGTAAAAGTTTTTAGTGAATAACGATATCTTTAAAATACGAGGCGAACAACGAGGAACGAAAACGAATAACAAATTAATGGCAATCGTCAAATTTTTTTTGTTCTCTGCCGGCCTGCTGGATAAATAAACAATTCGATTTTGTTTTGACAGCTCGTCAGGGAAGTGAATTAGCGCAGGGATGTTCGAAATTTGATTGCGGCAGGGATGTTACTGAGTAAACTTTGTTAGTTGGTGTGAAAAATAGTGGGCAAATAGATTAATAGCCTAAGGCAGACTCAACACCGGGTACCAAAAACTTTTCATGGTGCGAACTAATTGGAAAATTATTTCAATTGATTTGGCTTGAAAATATATCTCAGGTCGTGGGTCGAAGTGATCCTATTAGTATCAATATACATTTTATATCGGATTTTTTTTCGGAAGATGACCAGTCTTGCTCGGCGAACTTTTTTTTCATGTCTTCCGGCAATACGGGTATTGCCGCAATCCTTGATTTTTGTAGCGGTCGCCTTAATCCATAAGACACCGCTGTACAGAATTCCATACGATCTTTGGAAATAACTAATCGGGCAGCACTTTTTTTTGTTCGTTCGTTCACCGAACGAAGGCGCTGATGCTTTCGTTCAATGAAGAAGATGTTCTAGAACATTCTCAAGCGGCCATTTCCGATTCAAAGTTTCCCGAGGTCAGTTCGAAGGCGAGACGAACTCTTTACCTATTGAAAAAAAAACCAAAAAAACGTTTTTTTATCCAAACTCGGGCCATAAAAACCTCATAAAAAAAGGGAAACGGAATTATCCAGAATTTGGTAACCCTCCCGGCCATACAGGTATGGTGTAATAAAAAACAAATGGTGCAAAGAAATTTTGGTATTAATGTTACTATAACTAGCAGGTAAAACGCGGAGTGGCACAACGTTGTACCCCATTGGCTGACGCTGCGTCAGGATCTACAAGATCCTCAGCTCGTGGCACACCGCCTTTTTGCAACGAATCTAGCGCCAGTGGGTGCTCAAATTTTGCATCCAAAAAGAAGCAAAAAAGGCGTCCGGATCTACAAGATCCTAAGCACGTGGCACACCGTTGGGTGCTCTTAATCCTAGCCACACACAACTGGTGCTCAACTTTTACGCCCCGCCATCCAAAAAAACAAAGCGTCCGCTCTTCAAGCTTGTGGTACACCGTTGGGTGCTCATAATCTTAGCCACAACTGGTGCTTAACTTTTACGCTCCACAATCAATAAAAGCGAACAGAACAAGTCCGTACTGTGAACCCCTGGTGCTCTGTTGGATGCACCGAAACCCAGCCCAATTCACGCTCATCTTTAGCGCCCCGTTGGTTGGATAGAGCAATAGCCGTAGGGCTTCGCAAATTGTTGTCGTACAGTGTCCACGTGGTATCCGATTCGAAGACGAGCAGTTAAAACGTTTTTTTTATTAATCATAGTAAATTAGCTAAAATAATAGTTTTTTTTTGACAAAATGTTTGTAAAAGTTGAATCCGGTGTATTTCGTTTTCCCGTTTCGAATTTTGTGAATAGAGTCGGGGTGCCGGGCGTTTTTCCTAGTTTTTCGGGAGGTTACCTATAAAAATAGCTTAAAGAAAAAAGAAAACAGAAAAAAAGAAAAAAAAAAGTAAAACAAAAAAATATCTAAAAAAAAAAAAAAAGAAAAAAAATATAAGAGAAAAAAATCTAGTAGTAGAAAGAAATAAGAGAAAATATCCGAATTGTGAGATAATATAAATACCTACCCTTACTGTCGGTCTTAATAAAAGAGAGAAGTGAAACAAAAATTCCTGAAAATTATATCAGTGAACATTTCTTTTTTCTAAATCATCAGTTTTAGAAGGTTCCAATTGAGACCCTGGAGCAGCTATACGTGCGCACGGATCGCTACCACCAGCCCAAGGAAACCGTAAGTTATGTACTACCTACTATTATTAACTGGTATAATTTTCATGTATTCTCCTTTTCAACCATATTACATATTACAAACATTCATATATATATCTATAAAACCATTATTATAATTACATACCTTTACGCACCCCTACCGTATTCATGATAAATTAAGTTAAATTTGCCATATAGACATCGGATTTACACTTCGTTTATTTTGATTTTGATTTTCATGAAGTTTGAAATTTTGAATACCGGATATTACCTTAATTGAATTAAATTAATTTGACTTTCTAAAGACTTACCTTAGATTTACCTTAGATGTTATTGAGATTTAAATTTTGAATTCCGGATATTACTTTAATCATATATAATATAATTTGACTTTTCTTAAACTTACCTTTGATTTTCGTTAACTTTATTTTTACCTGATGTTCTTTAATAATATAATAATAGACTTACCCTAGATTTACAATAAAATTTTTTCTTAGTTCACATGATAAAAACTCGATGTTACATTGTCTCGAAATAGTAATAACTAGATTTACTTTATTATGTCTTCATCGTCTCATTAAGCAAACCGAACTTAAAATTACTTTATCTTGAAATTAAAGTAAAATGATATCACGTACAAATATTGTTTCTTTTTTCGGCGAGAACAGTAAGATTCACGCGATGAGATAGACCGAACTATATGGCGATGTAGATAAGTCAAGGTAAAGAGAGAGAGTGGAGTAACAGGGCGCGTGAAAAGAAAAACATGCTTGGGGCCGTCAACAAAAATTTCAGGCCATTGACGGCCATGGAGCCCTGACATATTCGTCAGTGGTTGGGTGGGTATAGCCAGGGTCAACAACACCGACCCAGTTTCGTATTTCGTGTTTCGTTTACCCTCTTCCTCTTCCTGAGACCTGCAACATGTTTGCATATTTCTTTCTCTAGGTATGCTTCCGGCAGTAACATCCGCCGATATTTTTTTTTGAAAATTCAACTTCCTGTATTACGTTATAAATCCCCTATTCCTCATTCACCCTCAGTTCCTTCCACGGCATGATAAATTATTTTTTGTGGACAAAGGACAGCGGAAAAAAAAACCCCCCCCATCGACCGAGTTATAGCCGAGCTATACTACCAGCATGCCGTATCCTCCGCTGGGTAAAAAGAATTTTGGATTTCAAAATTCTTATGACAACATACCCGTAGTCTGCCCCCACAAATTCATGCCTGAAATGTGTAACCGAAGGCGAATATTCATACACTGCTTATACCATGGTGTTTCCTGAAATAGACGCCCCATTACGAACAGATGCTGAGTTTCGTTCTGGAGCATATGAATCACACCACAAATACCGCACAATCATTGAGACCATCACCGGACTCGATATGATTAACCATTTTCCAATTGGAGATGCCCTGCATTTAATTGATCTGGGGATCATGAAAAGATTTTTACAGGGATGGAAAATTGGAACACTGAATAATTTCAATGCCAAATGGTCAACAAACGACATCAATAATGTTTCTAAATTTATATGCAGCAACAAATTACCCAGAGAATTTAACCGACAGTTTCGTGAATTAAAAGAGATTGCATTTTGGAAAGGAACTGAATTCCGATCCTTCCTGTTATATGCGAGTCCCATAGTTGTAAAAGAATTCTTTACCAGTGAAGATATTGGTGAGCATTTTTTGAATTTCGTGTGTGCTATTATAATTTGCTCAAGACATGATCAGTCTTCAAATTATGAGTTTGCTCAACAAATGATTGTTGACTTCTTAAACGGTGTTAAAATTTTGTATGGCAAACAACTGTTTACGAGCAACTGTCACAGTTTATGCCATCTTGTTGACGATGTCAAAAGGTTTGGCCCCTTAGATACATTTAATGGGTATCAGTTTGAATCTCGACTTTATTATTTAAAAAAATTAATTCGCAACGGTAATTTACCATTGTCACAAATAGCACGCAGGGTTGTAGAAATACAGCAAAATCTACGAGTTCAAACTCCTTCATTGTGTACAGAAGTTAAACCACGTCTTCTCCGCCAAGTTCATTGCCATCAATACGAACTGCATAATACATTGTCAACCTTTATGTCGAAGAAAAAATATAAACTGTTTAAATTTGCACAAAAGAAAGAATTTGCAATCAATGCAGAATGTGACGCTGATAAATGGTTACTTACAACCAATTTTCAAATAGTATCAGTAGAGTTTATACTGCAGGATGAAGATGAAAACATTTCAATATTCGCTTACCCGCTAAAAGACCTTGAAGACTATTTCACAAAGCCAGTGGCTTCATCTTCACTTCAAATCTTTGCATCGCATTTAAAAAAAGGCAGTCCAACTATAACTCCTATTGAAAACATATATTGTAAACTGGTGAAACTAAATTGTTTTATTCAAAATTCCTTATATTTATTTGTGCCATTAATACATACATTGATTTAAATTGTTAGATAACTTAAACTAAAAAAACGAATCTATGTATAACAATATTTCATTGTATAAGAACAAAATATGATATAAGAAAAGAAATAAATAATAAATTAAATTAAGTTTTTTTTTTTTTGGGAATTATTTAAAATGTACTCTTATACATACAATCTTAAAGTTAAATTGAATTCGGAAAAATATACATTTAAAAACATTACACTGCAAATATAAAATATACATTAGGCTCATTAACTTGTCTTGTAATAACAATAAAATTCAAAATACTATGCTGCAAATATAATGTTAATATAACATACCTTCATTAACTTGAATTAAAAAAAAAAAGTTACAAATACACACTCCAAATGTGAAGTTAACATTATATACAACAACTTAGTTTCAAATAAATAAACAAAACTCAAAATGTTATGCTGAAAATATAATGTATACGTCATATACATTAACTTGAATTTAAAAAAAAATCAAAAAGTTACAAATTCACACTGCAAATATGAAGTATACATTATATACAACAACTTGGCTTCAAATAAATAAACAAAACTCAAAATGTTATGCTGCAAATATAATGTATACGTCATATACATTAACTTGAATTTTAAAAAAATCAAAAAGTTACAAATTCGCACTGCAAATATGAAGTATACATTATATACAACAACTTGGTTTCAAATAAATAAACAGAACTCAAAACGTTTTGATCCAAATATAATGTATACATCATATAAATCAACTTGAATTAAAAAAAAACACAAACAGTTAAAAATTTACAATGCAAATATGAAGTATAAATTATATACAACAACTTGGTTTCAAATAAATAAACAAAATTCAAAATGTTATGCTGCAAATATAATGTATACGTCATATACATTAACTTGAATTTAAAAAAAATCAAAAAGTTACAAATTCGCACTGCAAATATGAAGTATACATTATATACAACAACTTGGTTTCAAATAAATAAACAAAACTCAAAACGTTTTGATCCAAATGTAATGTATACATCATATATGTACATCAACTTGAATAAAAAAAAGAAAAAGTTAAAAATATGAAGTATTAAATTATGTACATTGACTATGAATATGATATTTTACATTAATATGATTTTACCTCATCACTTTCAGTGATTAAGTCACTCAAAACTTCGTTCTCGTAGTTTTCATCAATAAAGTTGTCATTATTTGTATTTGTTGAGAACTCCTCCTTTACGTGGTTTCGTTCCCTTCTCCTGCTTCCTTTGTCTACACGACTAAAAGTTGATCTTCTTTCACCAGTCCTTAATGCATCCCTCTTCAAGAGGCCGAATTTTTGACGCAGGAACATGGAGAACACCTTTTCGGTTTCTTGCACGGTGAAAGCTGAATCTCCAGCACACGCTATGGAATGGACAGCTTTAACGATGTTCGGAAACGACTGCTTGAAGCTAACTAGTACTTTTAGTATTCCACCTTTTTTGGATTGCTGCCCCTTCCATGAGTATTCCGCAACAGCCATTGGGTCAATTAAATTTCTTAGAATTTCTCTGATTAATACGTTGCCATCACCTTTTCCATTCAGCACCCTTTGCTTTCCGTGGTATCGAAGGAACATTTGCCGATATTTTTCTTCGGCTAGCTGGTTTTCAAAATAAAATAGATCTTCGGGCTTGCTAAATGGAAATAGGGATTCCATTTCCGAAAAATCCTCTTCATCAGGAATTGGTTTTTGTTCTGTAAAATGTACTTATTAATATAAAATTGTTCAATTAATACAAAATTATTTTACCTTTCTGTTCTTGACTTTTGCTTGAATTTTTCAAAAATTTTTCAATATTCATGATAAAATCCATGCACTTCACAAGGATTTCACCTTGCCCATCAATTTTCAGTTCTATTCGGGCAAGCGTTGCAGACAACAAATCAGCCTCAGCATTTATATTTCCAGCATCGACAAAAGTCGGGTTGTCCTGCTGGTTTATTTGAACATTTGCATCCAAATATAAGGTCATGGAGTTAGAAGAAGGAAGATAAGATAATATCTCCTGCTCCTCATCCTCATCCAGACTTTGTTGCGTGGCCGGTTGTTGTTGCAATAGCTAGGTAGGTTCAATTAAAGAAATAAAATATTTTAGTAATCGCTTACAATGCTTACCGAATGTTTTTTGGTCTGTGGTTGGGACAGTTTGTATGTTGAGCTTCGGAATTTGGACGTCTTTGTCCCTGGGGTTTTGCGGGTTGCACGCGTAAAATGATTGTCCTCGGAGTCTGTGACATTTTGCTTCTCGCTCGCAATGCGTTCCGCTTCATTGCGTGTTTTTCTTGTGGCGAGAGCTTTGCATGTCGATGGTTTCCAAGTTTCCACATCTGGGACCGACTCGGGATCCTTGGATAAAGTAACCCATCGGTTTGGTGGCCAAAAAACGTGGGATCCCATAATCCATTTGTCGGGAACCACCTCAATCGAAGGGATGGAGTGCAGGGTTTTTTTTAATTTGGATGACCGAGAACATAATAATATTTTTAATTCACAAACTTTCACTTTTTTTGTCAGCACTTCTAAAATTACAATAGTTGTTGCCGCGCGCGTTGTTTGCAATGGTTTTAGTTATTCAATTGAAACTTTCGTTGAAGTTTTGAAACTCAAATATGACAGCTTCTGTTTTCTGTATCTATTGAAGTTACTGAAGGGTAACAGGGATGTTTTCGAGTGTTTAGTAATAGAACAAAAAAGTTAAAGCATTTGAATGTCATCTCTTGTAACATTTAAGTTTTTAAAAGGTTGCCGAGAGGATACCTTTTAATACAAATACGTTCTTTACTATGTTGTTTCAAAAATGTATTCTTAAAAACTCTTTAACAAGTAAAATAAGTTTCTGTTCCATTTCTAAGAAATAACATTGAAGATAGGTATGCAACAAAGGTTTGTTACAAATATGTCGTTAAGTTCCTGTAATTCAATTAATGCTGACACCAATTTGCAACTCAAGTAAGTGGCCGTGAAGACCAAATTAAATTATTTTTTGTTCGCAACAACCAGGGCCGCAGAAAGGTTGAACAATTGAAAAGGGCCATTTTTCGGAAGAATTTTGTATTTAGAGAAAAGATGTTAATATATAGCAAATTTTGATGCAAATAATAATAAATATCTATGAAATATTTTTAAAATAAGTACTTTTATTATTTATTGATATTCATATACCTATTTGTAAACGTTACGTTATTCATGGAAATGGTGTGCTCGTCTGAGGATTTCAAAGCTGTACAAGATAGCACCTAAACAACTGAATGTTATTGTTCATACGAGTGCAGCATTGCGGAATTAGGTCTTAAATCAGAACTCGAGCATCAGCACTCCCGTTTTTTGACAGTTAAATTACACACTTTTCAGTGCACACTGGAGCGAGAACATTGAACAAGCCCATAATTTTAAAATTTCTGAAAAAACGACAATTTTGTTGGTCACGGATGACATTGGAAAATTATGAAGGGTATTCATGAAACAGTGTAAATTCGTCGTAAACGTAGTAAAGTTGTAAACTGCGTAAATCTGTTAAATTTTCTATACAAATTGTGATAGAATTACGAATTTTAAAACCTTACTACGTTTACGACGACTTTACGCTGTAGCATGAATATACAATTATTGTAAGTATTCACGCCAACATTAGAGTTTGTCTTATATGACAAATTCGATTTTTTTGATTTTTTTGTGGAAAAAAGACTAAACATTATTTCCAATGTGTCGAGCTACAATCTGTGAAATAAAATTAAGGGCGATGACAATAGGGATTACGAAAAATATGAAATTTGAAGTTTTTGATTCTACGCATTAATAATTTTTAAAATAGCTTTTAAATCTTCATATCATACATTTAAGAAATAAATTGGTTACTATGTTATCAGTAGCCCTAATATAATTCATTCAAAGTAACCATCCCACTCAATCCAACCCTGAACTCGACCAGAAGAGCAGTTGGTATGGTGTTACTGAAAGAAAACATACTCGCGGCCATATTTTGTTTAACATTGAATTATTTGTCATTGGATTTGTTTTTTTTTTTTTTTAATTTTACATGAAAACTTCAATATTTAGACTTTAAATGGTGGTTTCCTTTATAACATATTTGAATACAATTTAAACCGATGATAATTTTTCCATAAAAGCTTTTTTTTTTTAAAGAGGGGGTGAATCTTTTTTAATAAACATTTTAAATTTCATTTATTTCGAGAGCGCTTAAGTTTTAGAATGGGTAGCAAAGTATATATTATGATATAACTGCGAGCGTTATAAAAAATTAATACTTAAAACCTCGAAAATTAATTATATACACATAATACATTATTGGCATTATCCACTTCTGCATGAAGATTCAAGAAACCAGTTAATGCATCACATTATATGTACGAATGACTTTCCAGAGTTTAGAATTAGTTGTTTATATTTTCTGGAACTGAAGTAATATTTATTTGAAACTAGTTTAATAAAAAAAATTAAAATCTAGCTACCGAAACTATGTATCTTCAGTGACAACAAACTTTACAATGACTGTTTGACTAGTCGCAGTTCAGTCTTGGCAAACTGCACTGACACTTGTTGATCAGTTACAATTAAGTCCACAATAACTAGAAAGTTACCTCTCAAACGTTGCAATTCAGTTTAATGAAACTATTTTGTAGTGAAAGATATTGATTTCACAAAAGTTACAAGTAACTAGATAGCAACACGAATATAGTTGCACAATAGGACCTCTTTCTGCGCTTTTTCAGTTGCAGTGATGCTGCTGTGACTAATATTTTTACACGAATGTGACTGTCACTTTGTTACTTAGAAGTCACCACAACTTCTCAATAACATAGCGTGCCCCTTGGGTTTGATCTGATTAATTATTGCAAACAAAAAATAGTGTAGAGTTATTGTACAAATAATCTGCTACAACTACTATCAATTTCACTCATCGCACAGCTAAATTAAACTAAACTACTAACTATATTTTTCGATTTTGATTTCTTTACTTTGAGGCCAAAAACTTGAATCTGTCCTCTCGCGGTACAAGGCAGATATTACCGCGATCCAGGAGATACGATGGATAGGATCAGGTATAACGAAAAGAAAAGATTGCGACATTTATTACAGCTGCCATCAAAGACTGCACATATTAGGATGCGGATTCGTCGTGGGAAATCGACTCAGATCGAAAGTCATCGATTTTAAGCCGATTAGCGATCGCCTGGCTGTGATATCCGCATCAAAGCTACCTTCCAAAACATCAGCCTAATGTGCACACGCCCCTACCGATGAAGCTGAGGAGTCTAACAAGGAGGAGTTTTACGACCTCCTGGACGCAGCCTACGGAGCCTGTCCGGAGTACGATGTCAAAGTCGTGCTCGGAGACTTCAATGCTAAAGTCGGAAAGGAAAACATCTTTGGTGGATTAGTTGGAAAGCACAGCCTCCACGAAACGACAACAGATAACGGCTTCCGACTAATCGACTTTGCTGCAGCTCGTAATACGGTGATAAGTAGCACTAGGTTCCCCAGGCGAAGGATACACACAGCAACCTGGCGATCTCCAGATGGTCGAACCGCCAACCAAATTGACCACGTGCTAATTGGCGCAAGGTATGCATCGAACATCTTGGACGTGCGAACTTTCCGAGGCGCAAACGTGGACTCTGACCACTTTCTTGTTGTGACAAAGTTCAGAGCCCGACTGTCCAACGAAAAGAAAACGAAGACCGCCCAAAGGAAGAAATTCAACATTGCATGCCTTAGCACATCTGAGAAAGCCAAAGACTACAGTGAGCAATTGACCGGGAAACTCTCTGCCGTAAACCCAGCCACAAGCGTCAACAACCAGTGGAACCAATATCGCGACATCATTAAGGAGACAGCCGAGACCACCATAGGCTATCAACCACCCAGAAAAAAGAACCCGTGGTATGACGATGAATGCGCGGTATTGAAGCAGGAGACGGAAAATGCACGAATGCAAATGCTGCAACGGAAAACAAGAGCAGCAAGAGAGGAGTACCGTGAAAAGAGAAGGAAAGAAAAAAAACCCTGCGTAGAAAGAAAAGAGCATCCGCAGCCTCTCAGCTATCAAGTATCTCGAAGAGTCTAGCACCGCCACCAACAACCGCCGGTTCTACAAAACAGCCAAGCAACTGGCATCTGGTTATAGGACTGGCATTTCAGCTGAAATCTCGGATTTCGCTTTGGTGGGAACATAGTATAAGTTGACTTAAGTGAAAATCGATTTTTTTTTGCTTGGAAAATACACAATTTATTCAACTTTTTTTTTAGTCCAGGTCTCATTTCTCTGCGTAAAATATAAAACATTTAATTTGATAAAAACATAAAAGCTTAAGTTTTCTTGAACAAAAATAGCTTTTGTATAACAGCTTATGTCTACATTGACCAAAAATTTTTCAAATCTTATAAAGAATGCATTTTTTAAAGTAACTTAAGTCGTGACATAAGCTATTATGACACTTTAATGTGATAGATATTCATCGCTTAGGTCGACATAAGTTGTTCAAAACTTCCCGAGTAGCACAGAATTCGATTTATAACAAGAATTTGGTTGTATCTGTGTTTTGTTGAAGTAATCTGCAACATTAATTGTTGTTACTCAGTTTCTCAATTGTTCATTGAAAAGCAGCTGTAACTTTGTATATTGAAATGCTACAAATCAGTTTCGAAAAAGTTTAAACTTTTTTCAAAAAAACTGAAGTTGTTATTAAAAGGTTATAAGCAAGTCAAACATTTGAAAGTTGGTAAAAGGTTTTTATTACATCTATTGAATTTCTGTTTCTTTATTTTCTAACTTAAATGTTAAAATAACTTTCTTGCGATAATCTGTAAGAACATTTGGGGAACTTTAATATAATTTACAATTAAGAAGAGGGAAACAAATAACAAAAACATTTTTGTAACGTTTTTCCTCTTAAAATACTTTATTTTAACAGAATTTCAATGAACAAGTTTATACAATATATATATATAACACTAGATAATCGGTGTTGTCTATTCACAATACGAAGCATAATTTTGTATATTTTAATCAAATACATCATTCCTTGAATAGCATACCTATGTTTTTTTTTTCAAAGAAGTATGCATAAATATCCACCATTGTTTTTTGTATTACATTTCACACTTCTTGTTACTATTAACAACTCAAAACAAATATGAAACTCTAAAAATGTGTCTTGTTATGTTGTCCTTTCGTTATAGTTGGCATAACACAAATGCAACAAGCAAAATGTTTGAATAAACATCGTTGAAACTGAGTTGAAACAAAACTATGCTTGTATTTTTAATGAGTGGAGAACTAGTTATATTTAGGTTTCTTATTTATAAACATGAAACAAGGATTGCAACGACATTAAAACAAATAAGTAACCAAAGTACTAGAATTGAAAAAAAAAACATTTGGTTTGTATTTGAAACAAAACAGCAACATTTCTTAAGATTCAAGTGATGTTGTAGTTGAATTTCTATAACTTTCGAATATTAAAGCTGATGATTGAAATTTTGACAGGCAGTCATTGTTCTATAAATGTTTATGGTATATTTTAATTAAATTTATTTAAATCAACCATGAATTATTGCTTGGACATGAAAAAAGTTACTATGCATGGCAGAGTTGCCGGGTAGATTAAACAATTCGAAGATTTTAAGATGATTTTAAGACACATAACTAAAAATTAAAACACAAAATTTGTATTGCATGTCTTGTTATATAAAACACATTTCGATGTTTTATGTATATTTCTTTCCAAATGTCAGCAGACTGCCTAGAAATCGATTTTTTATGAAGCATTAAGACAAAGTCAACAAAATTTATGTTTTGCAGGATTTTTAATCCATTTTAATCATAGCCATCCTTAGATTGAATTTGACTTTGGCATCTTGAAATATAGAAGACAAACTATACTTTTACGTTTCATGAATATTTTGTTCCAAATGTCAACAGGCTGAAAAAATCACTTTTTTGTGAAGCATTAAGAAAATGGACTTTTTTTTTAATCCATCGTAATAGTAGAAATTTATTTTCTAGAATTTGACATTTAATAGGGCTTTAAAAAAAAGAAAATTGGTATTTTGAGATTTAGCATGAATTCTGTTTTAAAATTTTTTAAAAATGTAAACAAAAACTGAACTGCGGCAACTCTGGCGGATATAGACCAAAGTTAAATGCAAGTTTTTGCTTACTTTTTTTCCCCGACAGAAGAAAATATGGTTTTTTTAACATAAGAATTCTAGTTTCAGTAACGAAGATTAGAAGATATTATAAAAAAAAACAATATTGTTCTGTTTTATAAATAGTGTAAACTGGTTAAAATGAGGATTTTGTTTCCTTAAGTTTATTCTCTGTTGTATCTTTGGTGTAATAACATATAAGTTTTAATTTAAAGAGACAATGTTTTAACTATATTTCCTGCAACAAGCGCCATATTGTTCACAATATAAGGTCTGTTCCTTTACTTTGAATTTCTGTGATTTTCTGTGCATTTCTGCGCATTTTAGTCCAAACTTGTGTCAAAGTTCATATAAAAAAAATTTGTTGACACAAGTTTGGACTAAAAATCACAGAAACCCAAAGTAAAGGATCAGACCTATAATTAGTTTTTGTTAGAAATTGAAATTTTTAAACTGATTTTTCCAGTTGGTAATACTTTTTCCATAGTAAATTTCAATGGAAATGACTGAAAGTTGCGTTTCCTAATGTAAATCATAAATTTTTTTTCAACTTGAATGAATAAATCCAACCATGAATATTTTTCTATTTTTCAAATTTTCACCCAATTTTTATTTTTTAGGTGGCGCGTGTATTTTATGGAAGTAAAACATCAATTTTTATGATAAAAATGGTGTTTGTATTAGATTTTTCGTTCAAAAATAACTAAACATCGCATTTTCTGTCACAATATTAGACGTATTGATTTTATAATTCTTTGAAGCTTATCTTTTTTATAACATCTCAAAGGTATTATACATTTTAAAAGAATTTGATTAATAACTTTTCAGAAACTTTTAAAATGTTTTCGGAAACATTATTTCGCATTATATTATAACATAATAGAACAGAAAAAGTTAAAGTAACTATAAAAGCAACTTCGAAAAAACATTATGGGTATTCATGCAACAGCGTAAAGTCGTCGTAAACGTTGTAAAGTTTAAAACTTCGTAATTCTGTCACAATTTGTATGGAAAATTTGACAGATTTACGAAGTTCAAAACTTTACCACGTTTACGACGACTTTACACTATTGTATGAATACCCTTATTATTCAAGTTATTGTAATTTGTTTTAAACTTTTGTTTCTTGTTTAAGACATGTTATTATACAACAAGATAAAGGTTACATGTAACATTTCTTAGTTCAAATAACACTTATAAAACTGAGAAACGACCAAATATAACTTCTATAAAACCCAATAAATACAAGTTTGTTGCAAATGAGATGGGGAAATGCGGCTATATGGGTTACACAATTGTACCAGAATATGTTTCTGAAACAACAACTTGAATGTTTTACTGGAGTTATATCTACCAAATGAAAACCCTTCTGTGCTACTAGGGTTGTGTTCGAATTTTTTTAAAAAAGCTTAAGTTGACTTAAGTCTCAAAGATGTTGCCAAAGAAATTGTTTAAACATCTTATGTCACATAAGCTACTAAATAGCTTAAGTCCCTTAAAAAGATTTTTAGCAGTTCAGTTAAAAGGTTTTTTACAAAAACAAAGATAGAATTAATTGGGTATTGCTACTATACATATCTATTCTGAAAAAAAATTTCATTAACCTGGCTTCAGTGTTTTTTTTTAATAAATAAAATAGTCAGTTTTAAAAATATGCAAAACTTGTTTTGCTCATACTGAAAAATGACAAAAATTGACTTAAGCTGTTTTAACTTATTACCACAGATTTTATTCTCCTGCTCTGTCAAAAAGCGGAGAAATATTACTGAGTGCTCAAAAGAATATAAAAACTGGCTCAATAAAAGCTTGAAGAAGCTAGAAAATATGAAAATATATATATGGACTGCTAGTCAAGCTTCATTTTCATACAAAAGCTGTTTTAATAGGAGTTCATATCTTTTTAGCGACGTAACTGCGCTTATTGGAGCAAAATGGCAAAAAATAGTAACTATTACCAGTGACAGCTCTTGCCACTTGGTCCAAAAAAGCTTTTTTTTGCATAGAAACTATGGCCATCTATTACTATTACTTATTAAAAACAGAGTCATCTCTGTTAACTGAAATCTATATTTTGACATCTGATATTTATGAGTTGTTTATTATTTTCAATACTTTGCTATATCTTTGGATTTATTTTTATCTCATTAAACGTTGAAAAATTTATTAAAAATAAAAATATAGAATACAATGATGCATTGTATGCATAAATATGCATTGAATAATCATGTATCCTCGATTATGACATAAGCGTAGGCGAACTCAACTTCAATAAATTTTATCCAGCTTCTACAATGAAATTGTCTTTGAGGTCTCCTCTATCTCAGATGGAATTGGTATTGAAGGAATGGTTAAGCTAAAAGAATCCGGATATCTCATTATTATAAATAATATCAACCTTGCAAAATCACAAAATGATTGAAGTCTATCAACAATACCGAACGGTATTAATCGAAGTTCAACCGAACAGACAAGCGTATCTCAGCATCGTTCCATTAGCCAAGCTGATGATTTCAGCTCACCGTACTCTAGAGTTAAAAACTTCCCCCACGATTGTGCTAAGGTAGGATGTAGGTTTCTGTATTACTTGGATATTAGACGTGAATTTCAGGCATTCTTTTAGTATTTAGTCATATGTATATGCCAAATAAACATAATATCATAATCATGTGGTGCTAGAGACTAAACATCATAAATCTGACTATGGAATTGATGGTAAAGGCAAATAACTAGCCAGCGTAAACTTGTACTTGACTCAGGTCCTATGCGTTATGCGTTCTGTTCCTACATGTAATAATCTAATAATAATATATTTTAAAAACATTCTGCCTATTCTCTTTTCAACAAAAATATTTACTAGCCATTTTATTCAAAAACTATAGTTTCATCCGGCTCAATATAACTATCAGCAAGGATTACAGTTTTTTTCACGTATGGAAACCACTAATTAAAAAAATAGTTTTAAAGAAGCTACACATTGGATTGTTGGAAGGCTTGTACAAACCATTTTTATTGTCTTTTTCATCATCGCTCATGTTCGTCTTTCATCAAATGATCATCATCAATATTTTGGAAGCTGAAATGTAGAAGTTTCAGAGCCAGTCGATCCTCGGTCAAAGCAGACATTCGGTGAACCCAACTGGTTCGTTCTATTCCTGAGATTTGGAATTTTTTTCCAAGGCTTTTTTTCGCTTGATCAACAATCCCGATTGGCTACTCTGTGGGAAAACTTCCACCAAAATTCAGACAGCTCAATTCCCGATGGAAGATATTTTGAATGATCCGTACATTTATCTTGTATCAAGCTCGATGAAACATTTGAAATAATGTGTGTATTTGTCCGCTGCACCATAAATTTCTATATTATTATTAAAGTGTTTCATTATTTTTAACACTTTTTTCATAGATTTTTAATAAACTTTTCTGTTTTTCCAATTGAAAATAAATAAAATGACAAATTGGTGTCAAAAGTTACACAATTTTTCTGTTTTGCTCCAACTAGCGCGGGTGGCTCTTAGTTGTTGAAGATGAACCATGTAAAGTTGGCTCCTGGCAGTCCATATATAATAGGTCAATGCCTCAGAATGCCAGAAAAGGGCTATTATTCAAACTTGGGAGTGATAAGAGTGTGTGTACACAAAATCAATTACGATTGCAGAATTGGGCAATCTTCTGCCAATGGCAGAACTTTGGACTTAAATGTGTAGAAATGGCAATGTTGGGCAGTACACGAACAGACCAAAGCTGACTTCAATAATTCGGAATTTCTTTCAATGACTAGTCGCCATATTATTCACTCTGGATTTAAGGAAGTTTTTAATCCAACAGCTAGATCCAGATTTATTAAATCCAAAAATTTAAATCCATGTCCATATTATTCACTCTGAACATCAAATGGATTTAAAATGCCCTTAATCCAGATATAATCCAAATGTCAAATTTCTCCCGTGAAACTATTTGTTTACTTTGAGCCTGATTACACGATTCGTTTTTGTTCGTTTCGTCATTTGTCTTTTTGACAGGTTCGCACCTTCTTGATTACACACAACGACAAAATTCCATACGTGATTTTGACGCTCAACAAATTTGAGGTTCATTTATTGGAAAATAGGCAGTAATAATAATTAAAAATATTTTTACATCACTTCTTGTTCAAATTTATACCTAATTATGAAAATTAATTTTTAATCTTATTATTTAAATTTTATAAACATTTCCTGCCTCTACTCATTTGTCAAATCATAAACGTCAAAGTTCAACCGGAAAAAATCTTAAAATTTTCATACGTGCTTTCGTTGTTTCATTCCCCTTACATTTCAACACCCCGCACCAAATGTGTCAAAAAAATGAAACACGAAACGACCGAAAAAACGAATCGTGTAATCAGGCTCTTTAATTAATTTATTTCACTATGTTGGTAAGATTCTGCGAGCGCACAAACAATCAGAAACTTGAAATGTCAAGAAAAAGTGAATTATATGAAATTGTGTTTTAATCTGGATTTAAGTACTTAAACCTCCGACAGGCAGTTTAAATCCAATTGGATTAATCGAGATTGGATTTAAAAAATTGGATTTAAGTTTGGATTAAACGAGTGAATAATATGGGATTGGATTTAATGCTATGTTCCCACCAAAATGAAAGCCGAGATTTTGGTTGAAAACTTTTGATATTTCAAGTTGATGGAACAAGATTTCATGGAAATTTCAACGAAATCTCAATGAAAACTCTAGATTTCATCGAAATCTTAAAGTGCCTCTACACTATCCCACAAAGTATTAACACATGTCAAAATAAAGTGGGAAGAAATTTCATACGACTGCCAAATTTGTGTGATGTATCTGACTTTCATATTTTTCTTCCACACTTGCATCAAAAAATCAGTTTCACCATAACCTCAAACGCCCAAGTGGGATAGAAAGTGTGATGATTTTAGAACCGATCCTAAATATTTCCATTGTATTAACACATGTCAAATCGTGTCGGATGCGCTGTCAAGTTGTGTATGATGAAATTTCATATTTTGTTTCCACACTATTATAAATGATTTCTTCACACTTTTTTGACATGTATTAATACTCAGTGGGATAGTGTGGAATGGCTATAAATAAAATCCCGCTCCACCAAGTCGAGAACTCCAAATTTTTCAGCTGAAATCTCAGATTTTGTTTTGGTGGGAACATAGTATAAAATACTTTTAATCTGGATTAAACGAGTGAATAATATGGGCGTAGAAGTGTTCCCAAAAGGAGAACTCCGAATGTCCACATGAAAACAACTTAGACATCTATCGTAGAATAGAGGAACTAATCTGTATGGCACTGAATTTAACCATAAAAAATGATTTTCCAAATGCATCTAACTTCACTTCGTTCATGATTTGCGGATTTTTCCGTCACCGCTGTCCTGTCAAACATTAAATAAAAAAATTCTTTACTGAAAATTTGTGCTGCTTTGTGCTTCAATTAAATAAAATAAGTTTTTACCAAGTAAATTTTAACAATGCCTATTGAAAATCTTGAAGAACAAGGCCTTGAAAAAAATCCTAACTTAGACTTGGCCCAATCGAAGTTCTTGTTAACTCTGAGCGAGCACAAAAACGATGTCGCCATCAAGACACAACTCCTCGATGCCATCAAAGCCGATAATATGGCACCATGGTATGAACTTGTCTGCGCTGAACTCAATTGGCCTTTGGACAAAGATCTACTCGTTCGCATGAAGGAAAACAATAAGACTGAACTGGAGAAGCTAGACGCAGCCATCGAGGATGCAGAGAAAAGTCTTGGTGAGATGGAAGTGCGTGAGGCAAATCTGAAGAAATCGGAATTTCTATGTCGTATTGGAGATAAGGCGGGTGCAGAGTCAGCATTCCGAAAAACATACGAAAAAACTGTATCACTGGGACATCGCTTGGACATTGTGTTCCATTTGATTCGTTTGGGTTTGTTCTACTTGGATCACGATCTCATTACTCGAAATATTGATAAAGCCAAGTACCTTATCGAGGAAGGTGGTGACTGGGATCGTCGGAATCGTTTGAAGGTTTGTTAAGAAAAAAATTAAATTTTTGTATAAAGCTATTGGTATGCACTTCCCTCTTATTTCTGTTCCTTAAGTTTGCATGTGGTTTTCAAACTTAATACCAGATTCGCGTTACTTACCCATGGCTGCTTGTTAAAAGTAGGATTTTTGCACTGCGATTAAATTTGTTTTTGGTAACAAAATTTTGCGGTTAAAGAAAGGAAAATGTACTCATAGTCCGGTAATGACCTCAATTACTGGTCGGATAAGCTTTTCCTGGTTGCTTTGGTTATAAAAGTTCGCTGTTCCGGATGCATATTTGCCTTAATATACCTATTTCTAGGAACTCTTATAAATGGGGTCTTAGATGAAATCTCAGACTTTCTTCTATAGCGTACAGATGGTCGGACAGAATGTTTTTGGTTGGTGTTACGAACCAGACTATTTAAAAAAAGGGGATTTGAGCCTTTAAACTGAGCTATTTCATGATTTCACTCAGTTTTCGCCAATGTAACAAAAACTATTTTCTGTAAAAGTGGCCGGGTTCGTGGCAAAAGACAAAAGCAATCTAACTGACCATCAGTTTCACCTAAAAGAATTAATATAATTATTTGTTTGTAGAGGGATAAGTTAACTTTAGCGATTAAGTATTTCTCAACCAGGCAAAGGAAGCCTTGATAAGAGCATTCGATTTATTGAGACCACAGTATCATTATCCTACTTTGCCCTTGAAAATCTCGATTGCAACATATTTTTGTTTAATCTTAAGCAAATAAAAATCAGATATGGTATTTACTTTTTTATTATATTCTATTTTACACAGGTTTATCAAGGAATTTACTCAGTGGCGATTCGTGATTTCAAAGCTGCCGCTGAATTCTTTTTAGACACTGTCAGCACATTTACATCCTACGAACTAATGGACTATCCCACATTCGTTCGCTATACCGTGTATGTCTCGATGATTAGTTTGCCACGCAACGAATTGAGAGATAAAGTTGTAAAGGGGGCTGAAATTCAAGAAGTCCTACACGGTTTACCTGATGTCAAGAAATATCTCTTCTCATTGTACAACTGCCACTATGCCGAGTTTTTCCAGCACTTGGCCGAGGTTGAGACTATTTTCCGAAATGATTACTTAGCCAATCCTCATTATCGTTTCTATGTCCGCGAGATGCGTATCCTAGCCTATACTCAATTATTGGAATCATACCGTTCACTTACCCTACAATACATGGCTGAAGCATTTGGTGTAGATGTTGATTACATTGATCAAGAGTTGTCACGTTTTATTGCGGCTGGTCGCTTACATTGCAAAGTTGATCGTGTTGGTGGAATCGTGGAAACAAATCGTCCCGATAACAAAAATTGGCAATACCAAGCTACCATCAAGCAAGGGGATTTATTGCTTAATCGCATACAAAAATTGAGTAGAGTTATTAATATTTAGATTTTAACTATTTAATATCTCCCCTTTTGCTTTAAATTAAATATTTTGTATTAACATATTGAAAAATAAAATATTAATTTCAAATTTTGAATATAAACTGTATTTAAGATAGGTTTTAAGGAATTGAATACCGTGTCATTGAATCGAAAAAGCAGATCTTAAGCAGTTTCGCAGTAATGAAATCGAAATAAAAATATTTTGTATCCCGAATTCCATCTGAAGGTAAGTTGTTTTGTCACGTATGTTGTTTGGAGCTGTATTTGATAAAGTGCCTATTATGGATGATTTATTAAATCTCTTATTATCTTCCAATTTTCTTTTTCTGACTTGGTTTGGTTCAGCTGTGAGCCCTCCATATGTACTACATACATACATATATTTGGATGATCCCATTTCAAATATGAAATCAAAAACTTAATAATAACCCATATAATGTACTAGACCGTAACGTTTACATTGGACCCACCCACCAATAGAGATGGGAAAGACCTCATTTATAATATGGTGAAAATCCTTTGCAACAGCTAAAGGTTAGAATATTTGAACTAAAATGATCAAAATGGTATTGTGCCATCATCATTTACACAGCATTTTTTTTACATAATTAAAGTTCGTTTTGTACCGTTATGGTTACTTTGCGCTGACAGGGGTTTACATCGCACGACTGATGAAAATAGTTTGCTTCTTGATCCACGCTCAGACATGCTACGTTTTCTTTATCAAATCTACCGTTACTTATAGAAACACATAATATACATCTCTACCGCCATGCGCAATTGACCGTTTACAAGTAGGCTAGTACTTGTAAAAATCAGTTGATCTGCGAAGTTCATGCAGTTATTTTGTATTTTCTTATAGTAGAATAGTTGGTGCGTAAAAATAGTTAGAATTTGATTTTAGTTAAAATAATGTTTATTTATTTCTTTACGAATAAAATGAAGGTATTTGCTAAGTTTATAAATACAATAATAAAATCAATTGTTTTTTGTGTGACCATGCCATTTTATCCTTTCTTTGGGGTAACTTTGCACCAGGGAAAAAGAAGAAAACAAACTATGGTTTTGTATTTTTATGTTGCTAGTATAGTCTGGTGGCCGAATTTTATCGATGTACATATAAATTCTATGTTTAATTTAAACTTATTTGTTTTTAATAAAGGAAGCATTTTTATTTTTTAAATTCGTTATTCATATGTATATTTTTTTTTTTTAATTGTTCGCTTTTTTCACAGAAATCTTTGGATCAATGTTAATTAACCAGTTTATATTTTTTGAGAACTCGTAATTTTCCTCCGTCCTTTTACAGAGCAGGAGAGTAAAATATAAACAGGATCTCTCTCATAGAATTCAAAACAACTCTCTTTTTCTTTTCTTCTTATGTAATTTACTGAGAAAAGAAATAATTGAGCTAGCGATTCCAAAAAATTCAATATAACTCCCATATTACGGTTTTCAATTATGAAATTGATAGTTGATAAATCTTGAAATTTGGTATTTTTAAACTCATTGAATTAAGTAACTGGTCAACTATTCTTTAATAATTTCAAATTTTCTTCTAGTTCGCTATGGTCGCCATCATTCTCAATGACCAACACTTTTATCTGCTGGGTTCCTAAAATTCGAATTTCAAAATAGGGGTGTAAGTTTTTAACAGCAAAAGTGAGGAATCTTGTTTATATTTTTAAGAATACAGAGCCCTGAAATCTCTGAAATATAAACTGGTTAAATAAAATACCTTTACAGCATTGGTCCAGACCTTCATACAAAAGCATTAAAACCTACATTCAAGGCTGAAGTAGAATAACCCCCTCCCTTGGACTACTTTGCACTACTTTTTAACTTAAATAGAAGCTATCTGAACCGTCATTTAAATAGTATTCATAAGGGATAGGATTACGCTAACGTTACCTTTTTTGTGCGTTATCGTATGAAAGTATCCTTTTTCACCATTTTTACTTGCGATATAGGTACTATAGGGCAAGTTTTGGATTCGTGCAAAAAAACGAGATAACAAACATGACATTACGATGATAGAGACCACGAAAAAAGTGGGTGGCAAAATTCTGTCTGTCTGCCTGTCTGTCTGTCCGTATCTCAACCTACAGCCTAAACCACTGAAGCGATTTTCTTCAAATTTTGAACTTAAGGTTTTTTTGTAACTCTCCAGAGGGGAAATTGAAAAATTTTTTTTTAGCTCAAAAAATAACGGTAATTGCCATACAACCGTTAAGGAAAAGCTTATTTATCTCAAGAACGGCTCCAACGATTTTGATAAAAAAAATCAGTGTAATATTGTAGATATGATGTACCTTTAAGTAAGAAAAAGAATCACCAAAAAAATTTATTAACGGTACCTGCCATATAACGGTTTTTTGATTTTTTATTTTCTCATTAACCGCTCATCCGATTTCAATGAAATTTTTTGCACAAAAGCTTTGTTGGAATATAAATAATACTGCATACCAAAATTTTGGAAAAAATAAATTTTGGATTTTTAAAAAAAGATTCAAAATTTTTTTTTGGAAATTCAATATTTCAAAAAAGAGTTGATGAATTATTTTGAAATATAAGTTTTAAATGTATATTAATATATACTCAAAATTGGCATACCAAATTTTTTTTTGAAAAATGTTACAAAAATTTTATATATAAAAAATTAATTTTTAAGAAAACGGCTCCAACGATTTTAAATTTTTTTTTGCATATATTCATATTTTTTCAAGTAATCAAAAATGGCATACTTTTTTTTGAGCTCTAAGTTATTTATCAGGCTGTTTATACAGTTAAAAGAACGATTTAAATGCTTTTTATACTTTTTCTATAATTACTTGAATATTTTTTAAAGTTCTTAAGCCCCACACAACTTGAACATAAGAGCAAGTACGTGCGATCCAGTCGTGCATTTTATTTCTTTAAAGTTCATTACTTTCATAAAAAATATTTTAGTTATCTGTCTACTTATGTACTTTTTTATTGTAACTTTTGCTTTGTTTCAAAGATTAACAAAAACGTCCGATGTTACTAACTTGCTACCAATTTTCGTTGAATTTCTGTTCCACACTTAAAAAAGTAGGTTGTTTTTAGACAGAAGAGAGTGCTCACCAGAGAATAAAGTTTTTCCCCTTCCTGACAAATTCAGTCCAAGAAACTTCCTTGGGCAGAAATTCTTAGGTCTGTCAAATGCCAGGTTGACGTCGGTCAGATGTCAGTGTCATACAAACAAAACTCTAGAGCAAAACTATTATTTTCATCAAGGAATATTGGGCAGGTGTTCTCAATTTTAAGAATCTCAAAGAAAATTGTGAAGTGAAGGGCCGATTGCAAACGAAGTTTTGAAGAAGTTCACTGCTGTTTTAAATGCAAATACGGCAGTTAAGAGGCCCTTTAGCTCATTCAAGACGTTTTTAAGAGACAATCGTAGAGGCTGTTGCCTGTGAACTTTTAAAAGCTGTTCCTATTTCGAGGCGTGTTTTACTATCATCGGGATTTGGATCTTGATCGACTTTTACACGTTATACAAAAACAAAATATGTTATGGGAAATTTTCAAACTGTTTTTGTAACACGTGTTAAAAGTTAATCAAGATCCAGATCCCGATGATAAAAAACATGCCTTATGATACTATAATTGAACGTTAAGTAGTTAATTTTCCCTTTATTTAATAAATGCCTTTTTCATGATTTTATTTCGCCTTTTTTTAATTTTTTAGGTCTACAAAACCTTTCCTTGGTTATAACATCATGTCTTGTTCATAATAGGAATACAAAATTGGATTTTATTAAGAAATTAAAAAAAAAAAATTGTCCGAAAAGTGGAGCAAAGTAACCCCGGTTTATGGTTAATGAATGGTATGACTCAAATTAAAAGTAAAACTTTACCAGGGGTTTCTAGGAGAATATATATTTTTTTTAGGTCAACGAAATTTCTCTCTCTGTTTATCACATCATGTTTTATTTCATGTCTTGTTCATAATAGGAATACAAAATTGGATTTGATTAAGAAATTTAAAAAAATAGTCCGAAAAGTGGAGCGAAGTAACTCCTGTTTATGGTTAATGAATGGTATGACTGAAATTAAAAGTTTACAAGGGGTTTCTCGGAGAATATAAAAGAGATTGAAATAGATTTTTTATGAAAAAGAATTTGTTGTTAAAGTTGAAACAATTATCTTACTTTGTTACATAACCTCAAAAATACCAAAGCCACCGTATTTCTAATTTTTTAACGGGAGTATTTCGAAACCCCGAGCTGATGGTGGAGAACGGATGTGAGTTCAGCGCCCAAAAGTATGCTAAGAATCAAACATGTGTGGACGGTTTATTATTAAGACAAGTGGATGTTTTAGTAAGGGTATCGAAGAAAATCGGGAGAAGGTAAGATCTCTCTTCAAATAATATACAATTTTGTTACCCAATTAATTATTATATTTCTTTTTTGATAACATGGCTGCTCCTATAAATTATGCACTGTAAAAAATTAATTTATTTGCAAAAAAAAAACAATGTCAACAAAAACATATATGTATGCATGTATGTATATAAAAAATGAACAATAATAATATTATAAGCATAAAAACCAAAATGCTTAAATAAAATAAAAATAGAATATAAAACTAATAACAAAACAAAAAAGGACTTTTTTCTTTATTCGTATCATAACTTAAGAATAATTTTAAAAATAAAAATTGTCTCTATTCTCAATTTATCTACTTTAACCCTTTCTATATCATATTAAAATATTAGAGGTATTATTATTCATTGAAGACAACATGACGAGTATTTTTGTTTGACTTTAAATTTTAATTTGTACTTTGTTTAAATCGAATTATAGAAGTCATGCGATAAATTGTGTATTACAAATTAATCCTTGTTTTGCTTTCTGTGTATTTGGGTAATAGTTCGATTTGGTTTTAAATTAACCTTCATTACATTTATGTAGTATTTTCAAAACGAATCGAATCATTCCATCCACACGGATAGCGAAATAGGGTTGGTAGTTATGTGTAGCAAAATCGTTTTCAGCTTAGATCGAGTCGTTGTTTTTACCCTTCCAACTGACATCAATAGGGCTATCGCTAATGTCTTTGGTATTCATGTTGCTATCTACTTGTTCGGTATTTGGTGATGTCGGTGAGGTGCTTTTAACTTCCGACATTGTTGCATTGATCGCCTCATGAGCCATTTCTAGATAGGGTCGATAATCTTTTTCCACCCTACTGCTAGACGTGCTGAGATTGTTAATGTTTCCAAAATTGTTTAGGTTATTGTTGCAATTTTGTTGGCGATGAAGTTCGTTCAGATGACTCTTGCTGAGGTTTATGAAGGCATTCATCATGACTTTATTACGCTGGTAGTCTTTGCGTAGATGTTGACGAATTTCGGTGTGACAGTGTTCGTTGTTAGTTACGATTATTTCTCCTGTATCGGTTGTTGTGACACGAGCTTTGCAATTGAATTTACGCGACAAATTACATTGCCAGTATTTCTTATCCTTGCGGACGTATTGTATACCAAAGGTATGACCGTCGTGCACTAGTAAAGGCTTACCTCGCTGGCTGAGCATAAACTCTAGCTTACCATGGAACCATCGCTCACCTGGTGCTACTATAATTGTTTAAAAGGGAGTGTTTAAAATATTTTAATAAATTCATATTCTTATGTGTAGATCAAGAACAACGAAAAATTGATGATTAGCTAGATGATTAGTAGTATCCCAAAATGAAGCACATAGATGATGTCATACAACTTCTTATTATTATTTTTTTTTACTAAAATTACCATAATATTTCCTTGTACGTAAACTTTTTGCTATCGGGTATTAAGTAGGTACTTACTGCGAAATGTTCGTATTCAAATTTTGTTGTTGACTCGTCTGTAGCTTATGCTTCAAGGCTATAAAAACGAGGATCGGCACGAAAGGAGATTTGTGTAGCCCTAGTCTTGGTTAAGTTAAAATCGAAATATTTCGATATCGCCTCGGTATCGGTCTCTATCTAACAGTTATCCTCGATTTGTTGGTGGTTTTGTAAAAGAAATGCTGAAGATGCGAAATATTGGCATTGAATATTTTAATTTTATAGTTTTGGAATGTTTAATTTTGTCTGCTAAAGCCAACAAGACTCTAAATTTCAGTCAAAAAATAATAGTCTCGTATTTGGTGCTTTGAGAGTACTAACGTGTCTGTTTTCAGAGACTTGGTTTATCTCATCTTCTGTTCAGCTCTGAATGAAGCTAAGAAATGAAGAAATGCGAACAAATTATAAAAATTAAATATTAATCACTATTAATATTTAATTTTAATAATTTAATAATAGTTGGACTATGATCTTCAAAATGGTCAAATTGTGTGACAATTTGACTAAGACTAAATGTAAATCGGTTATAAGATTCTGAAAGACCGGATTTTACATAAATATGTACATATGTACATACATTTGTATGTGTTTTGGGATCATTATGAAGAATATGAGTATTCGACCTGGTGATCAGTACGTTTCACCCTTTTAAATTGAAGATTGATGGTTGTTTTTGTTTGTTTGCTTTGAGATTGAAATTTTTATTTTACAAGAGAGAGGGTAAGGCAACGATTCGTACGGCCCTGCAATATAATAACGAATTCTTGTATTATATTTAAAAAAAAAAGTTATTTTTGTCAAGTTTTCAAAAAAACTCAATTTCAAAGTAAGATGTATAGAAAAAACTTACTGTGGGAAAAAGTATTAGACCGAGAGTCCATAGCAGATTTTGAGTTTGAAGGGTCGCAAAAAAAGAAGTATAGGAGTTGAAAGCTTAAGTAAAGCATATTCAAGAAATGAAAGTCTTGCAGTCCAAAACCGGGACTTTAGTTATAAAACAGTGCATGAATGCAACTTCGAGAGTAATTGTGTTAACCAATTGGTTTTTACCCTTCCCTATGTAATGCTCCAGATCACAGATCACTGAATCTGATAGTATTTGATAGCATGAGCAATCGCTAAAGCTTTTCTTTACCCACTTTTCTTATGAACCTACATATTTTCAATTTCATAATTATTTGAGAAATGTATTTGCGAAGTGATGGAAGAACAATGTTAAGTATGACGTTGTTAAAAAACTGAGGATATTTTATGTCTTTTAATGTAATCGGGGCGTTCCATTGATAATTCACATTCTCTGTGGCAATATTTTCTTTTCTTCTTTTCGCATGTGTGGATACAATTTTTGTATGGAGAATTGAGAAATAAACTGAGCCCTATAAACAACACAGATTTAAGGGGAACTTTAAGACACGAGAAGACGAGTTTCTTAGCAAACTTTTGGGCGCTAAACACAAATCCTTCAACAATCAGGTTTTTAAATATGGAGAATAAAGTGTTTTTGTTTTTTATGCCAAACAAGTTAATAAATTGTGAAAAGTGATTGCAAGAAAACATTCAAACTGAATTTTGAAGAAGAAGACTAGAGATCGTTTTAAATTTGGTAGAAAAAAAAATACTTCGCGTTGTTTAATAAGTTCAACAATAGCGAAAAATAACATTTAACTAAGGATTGCTCGGATTTACTCTCCGATATGCATAGGCATATTGGAAAACAGTTAAACCGAATTTTTGAAAAAGATTAGAAATTTTATTGAACAAAATTAACTCTCTTTGTTATAAAACCTCAACAAAAGTGAAAACACTTTATATTTCATATTCTAACAGAAATGTTTGGAAAACCCTATCTGATGGCGGAAAACGGATTAAGGATTGGTGTTCGGAACACAATAGTATGCTAAGGAACACTCTTGGCTTTTCGTGTCCAAAAGTTAACCAATTTTTATAAGCCTGTGTAATTTCTCTATGTCTTCTTCAATTTGTTCGTCCATTCTTAAATCAAATTCCACTATCCGTTACTTTTGTATGGATTGAAAAAAATTGTGCGTGAATTGAACTTCTGTTTTAAAAGCGACTGACTATGGTTTTAGATTTGATTAAAACCTCGACATTTTTTTCTTCACGAAACCATTACTTGTCCGAACGGCAAATACAAATAGAAAAAAAGGATGGCAATGGTGCGCTGGATGAAGTGCTTACTTAGAGGTGTTGGTTCAAGGCAGACTGTGCGATTAAATGAGATAATAAACACCTTATTCTCAATCCAATGAGCCTAAAAAAATTCTCATCCTTCTAACTAGTGCCGTGCAATTAAGGTTGCATTTAAAAGACCTTAGGTCTTGCGATCCATATTTTCTCTGAAAAAAAACAAACGAGTGGGGTTGACTCCTAACTCCTAAGCAATGAGAAGAAATCAAAACACATATGTACATTCTCTAAAAATAATTTCATTATTTCCCTGAATACATGCAGTTAAAAATGATTTCCCCCTATAGTTCATGCTATAATTTTCTATAAAACAAATTTTTGAATATTTATCCCAAGGTTTGACAAATATACATACCTACATATATAAAACAAATACTTAAAATTTTATATTCTTCTCGTTTTTATTGATTCTATTTCATCATATATCAATACATCAGTTTTAAGCAAATTATATTTTTGTTTATGAAATCTTTATGTTTAATATAGTTATATTAAGAAACTCGTCGCATCGAAGAAGAAAATATATTTTTTTCTTGTTTTTAATTTAAAACTTTATATAAATACACAACTTATAGATAAATATTTGAAATATAACATCACCAACAAAAAATATGTTATTTATAAATTAATAAAATGTTAAACACAATATTATTATTATTTCTTTTTTTTAATTCTAAGTACGGACCCAAAAACTCTTTCTTATAGACAAAATATTTAAATATCTATTTTATATTTTCATATTTACAATTTTATGTTTTATTATTGATTTCTTTTAGTTTGTAAATAAATTGTAATTAAAAAAACTTTTAAAACAAATCAAAGCCGTTTATAGATACATTTTGTCTTTTAACTGAAAACATACAAAAAAAGATTTTATGAGAAGTTTAATAAACACGATTAACGTTGGTAGGTTGTTTTTTTTTATCGCAAAACTCAGCGTATAGCTAATCGGATGTAATAGTAGGGTAATAAATTATTATTTGAGTGCAGGCGATATAGTCGCACGTACATATGAGAACAAGTGTGATAAAATATTGGAATATACTCGTAGTATTTCAGCCAGTTTATTGAGCTGGCTTTATCGCACTGCCTTTGATTATTATCTGCTATAAAATCAATGAATTCAATTGGTCAACAGACAGAAGGCAACTTTATTCTGTTTTGTACAAATGCATGAAACCATGTGATTCATAGATGATACTTTGGAGACATATACTATGATGGAAAGCATGAAGATCAAAAAATGTCTCTAATAAGTGGTTTATTGTAATGTAACAGAAAACGGTAAAAAATAAAATTAAAATAAAGTATGTATACAATATTGCACTTGTTTTTTATGTATCAAAAGAGTTTCAAGCCATTGGCTGAGACAAGTTCAATATCCTCCGTCAGATCACAACCATCAGTGAACTCTGGTTACATGTTTTCAATTTTGAAATTATGCGCACTGCCTGGCGATATCGTTATCGAACTTATTATGTGCGAGTGCTGAGATGAATTGTGAGAGTCTTGGCAGTTGTTGCTGATGTCATCCGGTGACACTGCCGAGTTAGGAACAAGCGAAGCTGTTGCATCGGGAACATGCGAAGAACCATTGCCTTCACTTGCCTGGGATGGCGATTCTAAGGCGACACCACCGGACCCACTGGGACCAGCCGATGAGTGCATGGGTGAATCTATGTTCTCTATCTGGGACGGATTGCTGCTGCGATTTGATGGGCTATTGACGCAGGGACTCTCGGTTAGGATCGGTGTGATTTCCAAACTCGAAGGAGGCTGTGGTATTTGGTGATGAGAAGATTGGTGATGTTGCGTTTGCTGTTGCATCGAATTCATTTGAGGCGAGTGCTGCGTTGGGAGCGTATTTAACATCGGTGCCATGTTTGACAAATGCATGAGATTCACATTATGCATCATGTTCTGAATTACAGAACTCTGACTGTGTGGCGATATATGCTGCGTTTGGTGGTGGTGGTGACTAGGTGCAGGTTGATGCATTTGGTGATGCGGAGGGTTTGAAGAAATTCCCTGTGGCAGGTGATGATGATGTGGCGGTGTCGGCTGCGGTGGTTGTTGCTGTTGTTGTTGCTGCTGTTGTTGCTGCTGCTGCTGTTGCTGGTGATTCATAACTGACAGATTATGTTGCGAAAGATTAGTGGCGCTTTGAGGCAGGCGGATGTTGGGTAGAGTGTTGTTAATATTTCCACTTGAAGTTGGAATTTGCATTAGATTTGCAGAACTATTTGGAACCATTAGACTCGAATTGTTCTGCTGAGGAGGCATCATTTCCAGGCCACCAGCTACATTTCGCATATGCGGCGGATGATTATGAACGCCAGTTGCAGATATCACACGTCCCTGATGCGTTATGCACCTGGCCCGGCACATGCTTATGCGATATGACTTACATAGCCAGTAAGTTTTCATTCCTTGTTGAGTAGCCACTGTGTTGTTGCGATTAAAGACGCAATTCGCATGCAGCAAAGAGGTAGACGATAGCATTGTAACATTACCGCCGCCTAATTTTAGTTTATATATTAATTAATATCAACATTGTCGTTTTGCATTTAATTTTTTGTTTTTTGAAAGGCAATTTGTGCAATTAGAAAATAAATGAGTGGATTGAATGTAATTTTTTTTTTTTTGATTTTGTTTTTAATAGGAAGCAGTTATTTACAAGAGGCTTGAGAACTTGTTAGAAAAATGCACAGGTATAGTAAAATTATAAATTTTTATATTAAACAAAGTGTGAATGATATTCGATTTAAAGAGAATTTTTTTTTATAAACAAAAATAACAAAGAAATAAAGATATGTAAGGAGAATACATTCATTTAATAAATAAATATAATTATTAAGAGTAAATAAAGCATAGAAATTGTATTGCAAGCTGTTTAGTTCTGTACAAAAAAAAATCATTAAATTCTAACTGTGAAATGTTATTAAAACGTGTGTATATACATAAATTAAACTTAAGCCTTTTTTTAAATAATAAAAGATACTTTACAGCAAAAATTCTAGAAATTAAAATACAGGACTTAACCAATCACATCAAGTTCTTAACGATGGAAGTGAGGCCATGGCCTACTCGAGGTCGTCCCTGGGAACAATCTTTTACAAAAAACTAAGAAGGCCGAATATGGGTTATTTCTTATTCGTATTGCTTGGTTGCAAATTTTACCATCGTTCTTAAAAGAATAATGCAAACAAAAATCATGCCAACCTAAGGACCAATCTTTCTAATTTTCCTATATGAATATTCTTCTTTTGTGAATATTGAGAAGAAATTCAAGAAGTACGGTCAATGAGAGCAGGACCGAGTTTATTCCGTCATTAAGACAGGACACTCCATCACAAGGTCATGGAAAAGCGTCAAGGTTTATATATTAATACAGTTATAATAAAAGTCAACAAAATATTAGATTATCATCCCTGTCCAGCTCGTCTGTATGCGCCAAACGGCAAATAGAAAATATTCGCTCCTTCATCAAGGTCTCATCGTAACCTTGGATGTCAAAAAAGGATGCACTGCCATGTGACTTTTTCAATATCGTGGGAAATTCAAAGGTCAAGATCAGTGGTACAATTTTCCACTAGTAAATTAAAAAAATTGGCTAGTATAGAGGCTTAAGCAGGTAAGTGGGCACGTAAATTAAAATATATGCTCGATATAAAATAATCGGACAGAAAGCTGAAGTGGACAACTATAACTACGAACTAGTAAAGGACTTCGTCTGTATCCCCTATGCCATCATGCGAAGAACAACTCTTGTCAATGGACATGTTTCTGTAGCTGGGGCATATAGAGAAGAAAATTAGAAAAAGGCCTTAGTTTATCTTAAAAGAAAAATGGTTTATGTTACATTATACTCTTTATAACGTTCAAAGTTTAAAATGTTCAGAATAACTTTAAAATTATTATAGCCGGTGCCGGTGGTTTATTGGCTTGTGAATCAAGGTGACGTTACTTCTCTTCGGAAAGTTTTCGATTGACCTCTCAAAAAGCAAAAGAAAGTGCACAATGTCCACAAAAAATCATGTATGCAGGTCAAAGCTCCTAAAATGGTTTAAAATCATCTATATACGTATGTACATACAATCTCATTAATATCTCGATGTTGATTGATAAACACTTTTAATAAAAGTTGTACCCAGGAAATATCATACGAAGCAAAAACTTGGTGGTTTCGTTCGTATATCGTGCCGCTAAAAAGCATTGGCTTTGCTACTTTGTCTACCAAAATTTTTTTTTGTTCACATATTCAAAACGTGTCTAAAAAAGTCACATTCAAATAAAGTTAAATTATATTAAAAATAAAATAAAGCTATACTCATGATGATGATGATGATGATTACTGTACAGTGTACATTTTGCAAGTACCAGTAACATGCAACTAAAAAGCTCTTCATGAAATATGCTTATTCTTATAAAAGAAAAAACAAAAAATAAATGAGGTGCAAATAGGTTAATGATATTACATGCACAAAAAAGAGATTGCCACTTACTTGGAGGAATGTCCATGTGGTTACCAAAGCTTTTCGAGTAATCATTGGGTTGGTGCAAGTCACTGGGATAGTCGGGGTTATTTTTGTAAATATTGTAATCAAACCCAAAATGTGGAGGAAGAGAATTTCTTAATCCTAGAGGACTGGACGTATGATCGTTGTTCTCCCGTTTAACGCTGTTCGGATCGAAACGCTCCGCCATTGATATATGCGGAATAGTCGGCAGAAAATTATCCTCAGGGTTTACATGATCCATTGAGTCGGGGCACATATCATGTTCGCTACTGTCAGTGTTTCGTCTGTATTGTTTTCTCGAGTAGATCGAAAGGGATTCTGTACTATATTCAGGAAGGCGTTTGAGTCCAGGTCCCGTTTGGAAAGGATTTAAATTTTCTGGCGGGCTTTTGATATGAGAAAAGGGCATTGGTGAAGGCGACGATGTTGATGACGAAGATGAAGGCGCAGGGACGTTATTCTTTGCATCATTCAGATTACTATTTTCAGCCGTATTTATTCCAGATGTATGTTTGTGACTTGGATTGGTACCGCTACTGCCACTCGCTGATGGAGTTGAGGTATTTTGGACAGCGGTTGCATTTGAAATAGTTTGTAGTTGACTAGGAGATTTATGGGGAGCTGCAACACTACTTGCTAAGCCTTTTATCTGAAGCAGTTGTGCAATTTTCATAAAAGCTTGTAATTCCGTGTGTTTTACATTAACCACTCCTTGGTACATGAATTGCAAAAGCTCGCACATAACTCCATGCGTCACATCTTTGAGAATTACTGCAAACAAAAAGAAAGATATATTAATATGGGAAAACATATCAGCTTTAAAGGACGTACATTTTAAAAACTAATTTTATTAATATATTTTGGAAGGTAGGGTTTGGAAAGGAAAATACTATACGGCTAGTCTGTGATCAAATCAAAGGCTAATGAAGCTTGGTTTTTGTCTGGCTATTATAAAAAGTACCTATAGTAAAAATATGGCTGTAAACAGAACAACCCACTTATAAGAATTCTCTCCACTATCTCTATTTCAAGTTAGATTGAAATCTTCAGCTCGATTTTGTTGTATCCCATTTTCACCTGTTTAAAGTAAGCCTATACACATGAAGCCAAAAATTAACTAGCCCACCCACTTTGAAAACAGCACCACCCCATTGCTCCGAAAAACCCCCAATCAATAAATTACGTGATATGAGAAATTAAGATATCCAATTCATTTATCGAAATACCCAATAGCAGGGTTCCATAAACTGTCATCAAGTATCGGGCGCTAAAATATCTTTGCTATCTATCGTTTAAACAATTATTCCAAAAGCAAAAGCAGTACCTAAACTTCATAACTTGTAATTGCTAGCATTGACGTCTTATCAAACATTTTAATTCCAATGAAAAATTTACCAATCACGATAAGGAACTTTTGTTTCTTTCGATCAAAAACATTTAGAAATAATTTTTGGACTTATCACTGCTAAGTTGCTCTCGTCTTCTTAACCTATTGAACTTTAAAGATGATAAATACTTTTGTGTAGAAATAGTTAAAACTTCTTCCATCTAGAGAAGAGCAGAAGCAACGCGCCTAGTAAAACAACGCTCGTAACAGAAATTATCATTGAAATTTGTGGGGATGATAAGCGTGTTAATAAATACGGTTGGTGTTTTTTTTAATTTTAATATTGAACGCATATTCATACAATTTAGGTTAAACAATATTGATAAACTTTAGGGGTCTCCTATTTATTATTGGATGAATATCATCTCTCGAAACAGAGCAGAAAATCATGAGTCGATGTTGTTTTTCGTTTGGAAGAATTTCACAACGTCGTCGTTCGAGATAAATATGTGTTTGGTGTATTTTTTTTATTTATTTATTTTTTTGTTAAGTAGCATCTTATTCAGCGCCACCGTTGATCTATCTTATCAATGTTCAGGCATGTGTTATACACAGTGGCGAAAGGAAACACGATAGACTTATTGATCACTTGTTTTGAAGATGATAACACACGATAATAACTTAAGGTTTTCTGTTTAAGCTTGGGTCAATCAGAGAAGCCATATTTGAATATCAAAATGATATGAATGTTGTCATGAATCTTATTTGTTTGTTCGAGAAAAATAATTCCATTATGTTATTGAAAAATATAATTTTCGATTTCCAAGAAAAGAAGCTTGTAAAATAACATTTGCTATAGCGACCACCAGGAATGTAGGTTTTGGAATTAAAATTTTTTAGGATATTAAAAGTTCTCTTAATTTGATAAAAATGCATTTTTCTTTTGAAAAAACTAATTGATAAATGTGAGAATAAAAATATGTATAACCGCGGGCTTCGAATACAAAGATAGTTCGGAAAATAGTGATGTATTACTTTATAGTTTGTGGTTGGGGTGGATCCAATAAAACTAATTAATTGACGTTCTGCTAAGAGATAGCTTTACTGTAAAAAGAAAAATAAAAAACTTTCCTTAAGTAAATGGGTGTTTCAATAGTTGCGATGAGATATTGAGACTCTTTATTTTAGGTGCGTTTCGGATTCGAACTTTTTTCGTAAGACCATTGGATTAGGAAATATGGCTTTTTCAAAAAAGGTAAATTGACGAATATATAGGTTTTTCGAGAATAAATGTTATCGGAAAGTGTTTCAATAGCCTATTGAATAGACCGGAAAATGAGGGGTATAAAGGAACAATTACGTGCAAGGGTTTTTATTATTGAATATGTTTCTTTGGCCCATAAGCATGCTTAAAACTGAAAATGCTACTAAATTCACCCATGCGATTCTGAGAGAATGGTCACACTGGCCACTTTTGGTGTAACTTGAAAACTAAGCCGAATTTGACAATTTTACATATAATACTTTTTGTTCAAAATTAAATTTTCTATTGGAATGGATAGTTCAAAAAATTTTACGAAAAAATTTAAGCAGGAAAAGTTAACAAAAACCAACCTAAAAAAAATAAAAAAATCAAGGATATCTAATTTTTTTAATAAATTGTGCATAACTTTTTTTGAAGTAAAGATTGGGTCAAGACATGCACGGACAAAATAAAGTAGAGACTATAGGCTTTAATACGGCATGTTCAAAAATTAATATTTGTTCAAAATTGACAGAGATATTCCCATTCAAACCTTATCATTTCTTATAATTTTTCGCAGTTTTGGCCCGAAAGTCCCTTTTTCGGTACAATATGGCAAATTTCACTTTCGTTAAAATGTTCGAAATCAACATTTTGATATAATATGACATTAGAACTAAAGAGAATTTATAAAAAGGATGTAATTTCGCAATTTAGTTTTTCGGCTGTTTTTAAATGCTTTCAGACCTACAGACCGAACGGCTGGTCCGATTAACATAAGATTTGGTACTAGGTGCTTGGAACTTTAAATTTGTCATAAAGTACCAAAAAATAGGCTTTCGGGCAAAAACTGCGAAAAATGATAAGAAATGATAAAGTTTGAATGGCTATATCTCTGTCAATTTTCAAATGATATCACTTTTTAAACATGTCATATTAAGGCTTTAAGACTCCAGTTTACTTTGTTCATGCATACCTTCAGCGCAGCGTATCTTTACTCCGAATAAAGTTATGCGCAATTTAGAAAAAAATTTTGATTTTTCGATATTTTTTGTGTTGGTTTTTGTTTACTTTTCCTGCTTAAATTTGTTTAAGAAATTTTCCAAACTATCCATTTCGATAAAAAAATTTACTTTTGAACAAAAAGTTTATATGTAAAATTGTCAAATTCGGCTTGGTTTTCGAGTTATACCAAAAATACTGAAAAGTGGCCAGTGTGACCATTCTCTCCGAAACGCATGGGTGAATTTAGTAGCATTTTCGGTTTTAAGCATGTTTATGGGCCAAAGAAACATATTCAATAATAAAAACCCTTGCACGTAATTGTTCCTTTTTAAAAGGTCTATTCAATAGGCTACAAGTAATGTTTGTAGATCTTTTGAACCTTTACTGGAACAAATTTAAATGTTTTTCCTTACGTTTACCGTTAAAAAGATATCATTATTTTAAGAATTTGGTAAAAGCCAAAAATAACGGTTTTCTGTTTTTTACTGGTAAATGACAAAGGTGTTAAAAATAAATGTAAGGTCAGCTTGTAGACGGTAAAATGTTCTACTTTAAAGGTTTGACAGTTTTTCCCATACGATTGGTCTATTACAAGACATTTCGATTTCAAAATGGCCAAATGTCGAAAATATCGAACTTCACGTACAACTCTTAAACAGTTAAGGTACTTCATACAAAGTTTGTAGATTGTGTGATTCTTACCCAATTCTAAAAATAATTTTGTAACAGTAAATGTAAGGACAAAAATTAAAATTTGTTCGTGTAAAGGTTCAAGAGATCTACAAACATTACTTGAAACACTTTCCGATAACATTTTCCATCAAAGAGTTATTCTCGAAAAACCCATGTTTTCCTCAATTAACCTTTTTTGAATAGCTATATTTCCTAAACTAATGGTCTTACGAAAAAAAGTGTTTTAGTTTTTTTTGTAGAAAATTGCATGATCTACAAAGCTTACTCATACTGTTTTTCGATATCAGTCACCATTTAACACTTGACCTTAAATAACTTTTTATGCTCGAGTGGGATTGACGGGGACTTTTCGCAGTTGATTTTTATGTCAAAGGGATGGTCTGTACCAATTCTCAGCCTTATCGGAATTTTGGCTAGGTTTGCACATTTTTATGAATATTATGGCTGGACTATAATGCTCTAAACAAAAAACATAAAACTACAATCAGAATTGGATATAAAAACAACTGTTATAGCGAAATATCGGTTGTTGCGAAATAGTATTGAAGTCCCGGCAAAGGTTCATACAAATCGTACTAACCGAATATCACTTTTAACGAATGAATAATTGATATCGCTTATAACGCTTATTAAACAAAAATTAAGTAGACATTGCAGATTTCGATAATAAATAATGAGGGTATCCCTCTTGCTGTTTTTTAACATCCGAATTTCGCATTGAGAGGAACTGAAATAGTATTTTTTTATATCAAGAAAGGTTAAAATAGTTATTTTTTTTAATGAGCTCAAAACGAAGAGTTTTACAATTGAAGAAAATCTGCAATAATTTCAAGGCTCGAAGTTTGTGCTTCTACTTAAAGTTTGGCAACTGAGTTTTCTGTAGCGACTTCAACAATCTCTACCATTTTTAATCACAGATAAATAATTTTTTTAACTAAATAAAAGAAAGATTTTGCCGACTTTCTAAATAAGAACGAAAAATGTAAAAAATAAAATGCACGACTAGATCGCACGTACTTGCTCTTATGTTCAAGTTGCCTGGAACTTAAGAACTTTATATACAAAAAATTAAGAAAAGCATTTAAATCTTTCTTTTGATTGTACAAAAAAAAACTCATAAAATCGAGAAAATTCGATTTGATTACTTGAAAAAATACGAATATATTAAAAAAAAAAATTTTAAATCGTTGAAGCGGTTTTCTTTTTAAACTAATTTTTATACAAAATGTCTTGAAAATAATGGATAACCTTGTAACTGCTTATAGCAGCCCTCATGACCTTTCCAGACAAAAATATAAAAATATATTTTCCCAGTGGTTACTATGTTATGATGTTTTTCCCAAAAGTTGTTAACAAGTACTACTTTCTTCAAACATGTGAACGCTACGACCATGGATGATCAATTTTTGCTATTTTTTTATTTTTGTAATATTCTAGAATGACTGCTGTAATAGATAGAAGATTAAATTTAATAGTAGTCATTGCATTTTTTTATTATAATTTTTTTAAATATTTTTTTCAGTACAAACATTTATTTTCAAAAAAGTTTGACCACCTCTAATAAGTTAAAATTGTATGCGAACATGAACATGAACACACTTTTTACCCTAAAGTTATAAATAAAAAATTTATAATCAAAAACATATGAATTTTTTCAATGTTTACATTTTGATTATAACTTTTTTATTTATAGCTTTAGGGTAAAAAGTGTGTTAACATAAATTGAAGAGAATTGAATTTGCTACAAATTTGTACCAAAGTTTTTTTTTCTTAGGCTTATAAAATTTAAGTTGCCACGGAAAACTTTTCAGAACTCGATTTTCAATATGGTAGCCAAATGTAGTACCTCGTGGCATGATGGTTAGTGCGTAGGAGTGTCATGCCGAAGGTGTGGGTTCGATTCCCAGCCGTGCCACCTAAAAACAGAAATGTTTTATCCGAGGTACTGCCTCTTGCGAGGAACTGACAAATTCTCCAAGAGTATTACTTGTCATGAAAAAGTGCTTCTCACTTAGCCGTTCGGACTCAGCCAAAAACTGTAGGTCCCCTCCATTCCTGCTAACAACACGCACACAGGAATAGTTGAGAGTTGTAAGTCACTAGGCCCTGGTTCTACACGAGCTGTTGCGCCACCAAATTTATTTATTTATGGTAGCCAAATGGTGAGGCTTTCAATACCTAAAATCGAGTTTTATACTTGCACTGAACCCCCTTATACACATCAAAAGAGAAAATCTCTGTCCAACCCAAATTAGGAGGTTATTGCAACATTTTAATAGACATTTTGGAAAAAGTATAAAAGCCGCTTTATTAGATGATGAAATTTCCCTTCTGGAGTTACAAAAAAACCTTAAGTTTAAAATTTGAAGAAAATCGCTTCAGTGGTTTAAGTGTCATTGGATTCATATCTAAACACTTAGGTTTGGCCAAGGTCAATTTTTCCGTTTGATACACCACAACTTCCCCCCACTCTGCTCAAAATGGCACCGCGTTTAATGCGAAACATTTGCATAGACTCTTTTGATTCTTCGTTCTCTTGGTAAATTAAACTTTTTCATGATGGGACGATTTTTTTAAGGACTGTTTACTTTTTTACCTGAACTTCTGTACTGCATCTGATTTACTTATAAACACGTACATAAATGCATATTTTATTAAACACAAGCATAAAACTTTGTTCACAGAATGATTTACGGTCTTCAGAAATAAAAACTATAGCCTTATACTCCGGTTAAATCAAATAGTTCCTTTTAGAGTTTTAATAAATACCTAATCGACTGAACCCGAGTGTTTTTATATTTATTGATTATAACTCTTTCTGTTACCAAAGTTTCAGCTTTTTAGGAAAAAAGATATAGATATCCATATAATCCCGGTTTAGGTATGTATAAGAACAAAATTTCAGGTATAGATGCGGTCATTCTATTGGCTCTCTCTCTGTTCTCCGGTGGTTTTGGGTTTTGCCCTTATAGTAAAAATGATGTACTCAAAAGAACCTTTCAATTGATATGCATTTCATTTCTGTTGGTCCTTTGTGGCTTCTTTTGGATTTTTGTATACTTGTTAAATATTTGGCACTTCGACTAGCACGCTTTACCAAGCTCCAGTTAACACCGTCTTTTTGATTGTTTTTGAAGCAAAGTGGTGAGAGTTGGTTGCAGCTCTGATTTTGGTTCATTTACTCACTTTCGTAGCCACTGTGTAATAATTTCTTTTTATTATTTTCCCATAGCCACCCTCATTTTGCAAATTATTGCTTATAGTCTAAAGCCGACAGCAAATTTTGGGAGTGGAGGTATAACCAAAATCGGAGTATAAGGGATTTATGTACATTTAACGTGATATCAATTACCAAAGTCTGCCAGTTTTTTTTCAGCCTTTGGGAGGGTGGGGGGGTTAAATAGTGCAATATCTCCTGATTTATTTTCAGGGTTATAACATCTTTAATTCTAAAAAAAAACGGATATGATTCCCTGTCATTTTTTCTAAGCAAGACCACAATCTTGACGGTCCGATTAATAGAACTCAAAATATAACCATTTTACGTGAACCTTATCATCCCATTTTTGGAGATTTTCAGCAAAACAAAAAATCAACAAATAAAGTCTCCACGAAAACGCCAATAAGGTTTGCTTAAAAAGGTTATATCATGGGTCCTACAGTATATCGTATCACCAAGATAAAAGTCTTGAGACTTAGGAAAAATGACAGAGCATCATATCGTATTTTTTAAAAGTGAATTGAAGTGCTAATGACCCTACCACATAAATAGGAAACCAAGTGTGTCTTAACCCTCTACCCCCACCAATGGCTGAGAAAAAAACCTGCCAGAATTTTGTAATCCATATCACGATACATATACCTATAATCCCTCATACTCCGATTTTGGTTATACCTCCACTCCCGAAATCTGCTGTCGGCTCTTGGTCTATTATCACTTTTTGGCTTCAACTATACCTTTTCTGGAATATTGTTCAGTAATTTGGTTTCCATTTTACGAGAGTAGTATATCTAGAATCGAAAGAATACAAAACAGGTTCACCCGCTTTGCACTACGAAATCTTAATTGGAATGACTGTCTGCCAGATTATCTGTCGAGATGTGCTCTGATTAATATGAAAACTCTTGAATCCCGGAGGATTCGTCAATGTATTTTGTTTGTAAAAGACATTTTTGACAATCGAGTGAATTCTAGTGAGCTTCTCTCTTCTATTTCGTTTTATGTTCCAGATAGGCGATTAAGAAATCGTAATGCATTATTTCATATTCCCGCACATAGGACAAAGTATGGGCTTAATGAGCCCATAGCACGTTCTCTGAAATTATTCAACTCAGTTTGCAGTGAAGTTGACCTTTGTATGCAAAGAGATACATTTAAATCAATAATTTTTTTAAAGATCTAGATATGTTTTATAACTTTTTAATAAAAAATTTACATATGTATCTACCCATGTATTGTTTTGTATGTAAGAAATATAAAAATGCTATAAATTAATTAAATCCTTTGTAATCAGCAGATATATGTATCAATTGATGGAATAAATAAATAAATAAATAAATAGTATATATAGATATTAAAAAAAAAAAAAAAAAACAATTCACTGCACACCTTGTATGACCCTTTTTCGTCCTCAATTAAGGGCTTTCCGCAACTCGTTTTAAAAACAAATTGTAAAAACAATTCGAACTATCGATTGATAAACAAAAAAGGGCGGTTAGCTAGTGCAGCGGTTCCCAAACTTATTAACTGTGGAACCCTAAACAATGCCCAAATATATTTTGGAACCCCATCCTGACAATAGCAAAAAATGAAAAACAACACATTTCAAAATCAATTTTTTATTTAGTGTGAAGAATGAATCTGTTTCATTGTTTGATTTATAATTGTTTTTAAACTAACTTCTATGTCCGAAAGTTGAATTAGTATATATAAGGCAGCGTCTAGCCTTGATCTGTGTTAAGTTTTTGTGTAAGTTATGCTGAAAAGCCTACTTCACAGCGGTACGTTGTAACAAAAGGAAGCAAATTTAATATAGCTTTATTTGCAAGCTCAGGGAATTCATTCTTAATGCCAATCCAAAATTCGTTTAATGATACAGAATCAAATACAAATTTTGATGAAGAGGAGCTCTGCAGATCAATCAGGGATTCGTATTCCTGTATACTCAGGGTCATAGGCTTGTTGGTTTTCATTAGAAATGGATTTTGTACCCACTCGATGGCAGTATTTGTATCTGGAAAGTAATCCAGCATGGATCTTTCGAAACTAACCAAATGGAGAGCAATAAAATTGCTAATATCTGCTCTGAGTTCATGCATGTTTTCTTGCAAGAATTCATGTTAAACTGGAAAACACTCAAAATTGTTCTTTTGTACACATGACTTAGTCCAGTGATATTGTATTTTTACCATGCAAATTGTGGGGTTTTCGGGGGTGCTGAATCCGAATCTGAGGTTTGCCAACAAAATTTCGTGACGCAACATGGAGAAAAAATGCAAAAAATGATACAAAAATGCATTTTTTGGGAGTTTTTCACGTATGGGTCGAAAACCACCAACTATTCGAAAATTATATCAAGGTACCATTGAAAGCATACACAATTTCCAATAAATTCCTATTAAAGGTTTTTTTCTGCGACAGCCTATTTGGACTCAAGCGCTAGTCGAAAATTGATGTATTTTTACTGTTTTCGAAAATCCATTCGAACTCAGCGCATCGAAGACCATCAGAAAAGTATATCATGGTTCATGTTACAGACAAAAGTTCAAATTGTGTCACACAAAGTAGTAATTTCTTAGCGCTTTCGAGTGAATTTTCGAAAACAGTTAAAATACTTCAATTTTCGACTAGCGCTTGAGTCCAAATGGGTTGTCGCAGAAAAAAACCTTGAATAGAGATTTATTGGAAATTGTGTATACTTATTGTACCTACTTTGATGTAATTTTCGAATAGTTGGTAGTTTTCGAGCCAATCATGAAAAACTCCCAAGTAATTGATTTTTCCTGCAGATCTGTAGCAGTTTTGTTGATCTTCTCGAAAATGTCTGCAAGAAAAGCTAATTTCGTAATCCATTGGTCATCATGCAATACATCAAAGAGGTTTAAGGTTGAAGACATATTTTTTCCAGTTTGAACACATTCAACTCATCACGAAGTTGAAATAACCTGGATAAAGCTTTCCCTCTGGAAAGCCATCGGATTTCAATATGAAGAAGAAGCGATTCGTACTGACTGCCCATATCATTGCGCATTAATTTACGCAATCTCGATTGGAGAGGACGACTCTTTACTTAATTTACTATTAGCTGCGTTTTATTATCTTTGGGCCTGGGTTGAGGTTATCTGCTAACATGCATTACAAAAACAACATGGGATCTAGGTTTCTATCGTGGTTAATTTCAATAACCCAGATAGAGGTTTTCACTCTGACCGGCAGAGGGCTATTTACCATTGTGAATGGATGTCAGCGATTTGTCAGCAGTATTAGGAATAGAGAGGAAAAGAGACAAGTGCTTCCATGAAAAACAAATAAACATAAGAAAAAGAGAGACTGATATACAGCACTGCTTTTGCACTAACCCACATCGTTTTATTTTCACGAGGTGAACCATATGGGTTATAAGCGATAATAAAACGCGGCTATTTTCACAGCTTCACCGAGACCTTTTTTTCAAATCAGTTGGCATTCTTTTCATAACAAGTGCATAACGATGGAAATTACAATGACTACTGGTACTTCTAGGAGCAAAGTTTTTAATTTTTGAAAGAACCCCTTTAACCTTTCCCACCATCGCTGCGTATATCAATACATTTGCCCCAATTAATGATGTGTTTACTTATAAAACAGTTTATGACCTTGAAGTTCACACTTCGATTAAAAAATATAAGCTTAAAAAAAATTGTTCAAGTTTTTTCATTTGTTTTCTTTTAACGTTTATTTGTATTTTACTGTTTATACTTCAAGAAATTTGGGGAACCCTGAAAACTCTCCCGCGGAACCCCAGGGTTCCGCGGAACACACTTTGGGAATCGCTGAGCTAGTGAACTCAGTTTGACGTGAATTTAACTCATTGGCAGTGAACCTTTTCAAGTGGCGCACAAAAATCGGATAATTTTTTAGTTAACATGATCAAAGCAGCATATCAAAATAACAGTACATTTTCCAAGTTGCTTTTATGTCTCAAACAGAACGTAAGCAAATGGCCCTCCAATATATGAGTAGTTGAGAACCAAAACTCGTTACATCAAAAATTTTCATTTTGTGCAAATAGAAAAAAAAACCTATTAAGGCTAAATGACAGTTGCTAGAAAAGATTTTAGTTTGCATAATAAAAGATTTTTAAATCTTAATGGTAAAGTGAAGAGCAAAAATATATTGAAAGATCCGTTTAAAAGATATTTAACAATTAAATTTGGATATGAAGAGTTTTGCTGCAAATGATTGGATGTGGCCAGTTTCCACACTATCCTCCCCTCTCTCAATTGCACCCTCTAATATAATAGCACTACACTAGTTTCCAATCTTCAATGAACCATTTAAAGATTTTTACAATAAAAACCCATGAACGTTTTAGTTCCTTCTTAAATGACATAATCAATTGCCTTTGATGGATAAGAAGAGTTTTGAAACCAAACCTACTGCAAACAATGGATATGGAAAGTTCTGATGCAAATCGCACTGTGGATATGGAGAGTTTTGGAGACAATTACGATGTTTGACATCTATATTAAAGGGGATTGGAGGGGTAAGGCTGTCAAATTTTCCTTGAAAACTATTCAATATGCCCATCTTAACAAATCTGCATCAAAATCTCAGTTTTTGATAAAAGTGGATATGACGAGTTTTGGTTCTCATCTCCTCATATGTAAAACAAAGGGGGGTATGTCCAGTAAATATTAAGGGAGAAGAGGAGTAGTGTGGCAAAATGATTGAACCTATTCAAATAACCTGCAGTCAGCAGAGTTTCAGTCTCCTTCACTTTTGAACCGACATAAAAATAAAATGCACGTAAGGGTCGCACGTACTTGATCTTATGTTCCAGACACTGCAGGTTGAAGAAAATTGTATATAAAAACATGGAAATTATGAGACAAAAATGTAGAGAAGCATGAAAACGGAATTTAAATAAGCTAAAGCAACTCTTTTGACAGTTTGAGGTGAAAAAAAGATGCCATCTTAATTCTTGATTGAATATGATTGCATGGAAAAATAAGTTTAAAATTCGGAGCGATTTAAAAAAAAAAATTATAAAATATAAAATATTTTTAAGGACAAATTTTGGAATGCAAATCTAAAGTATTTATTTATGTGCAGTTAAAACAAAATTTAAAAAAATTGTCAACCCGGTTTTGAGATATCGAATTTTCAAAAAAAAAATTTTATTTTTTTTTTAAATTCAAACATTTTTTTTTTGAAATTTTGATATGCAATATTATTTAATCTATATAGAAATTTGTATATAAAAAGGCGTTAGGAAATAGCACCCAAGGAAAAAGCGCCCAAATCGATTTGGAAATAACGCCCAAAAAAACACTGAACAAATTGTTGCTGTACATTTTTTTCTCATTTTGGGTGATATTTCGTTATTTTGCTTTCTTTCATAAAATGAAACAACGCCCAAATTGATAAATTACAATAGCAAAGTGGGAAATAAAGCCCAAAATAGAAAATATGTATTGCCAAAAACAACTGCAATATAAGGAAATATCGCCTAAATGCAATCGGGGCGATTCCAGATTCTTTAAATGCAAAAGAAACTTTGCACACACCCAACCTCGCATTGACCCCATATCCTAGCGAGCCCAAGCGAGGGGGTTGCAGGGGGCAGCATGCTCCCCATACATACCTGACTGTGTATTCGCAAATTTTTAAATTCCACAAACGGGTGGGTGCGAGGTTGGGTGTATGCAATGTTTATTTTTCATTTAAAAAATCTGGATTTAAAAAAAAACTTTGAATTTATCCTATACATACATAATATCCAACAATAATTGAATCGGTGAGTGGAAGAACAGTACAAGTGCCAAATTTAAAATGTAAGAAAAACAGGCGTAGTTTCTTATTGCTCAGACAAAAAATAGATTTTTTGGTATAAAATGTAAAAAGGATTGCTTATGATTAGAAAGTTTAAAATTTCTTTTTTTAAAACATTTGTTTAAGCCAATAAACAATTTATTTTATTTTATATTGAATAGTAGTTTATTTTATTTTTTCTGCGAAGGCGCTTGTACTGTTCTTCCACTCACCGATTCAATTTTAATTGTTTCATTTTGAGATTTTAAACAAATATTACCATCACAAGAATTTCAAAAAACGTTGCGTAGTTATTAAAATAAAGTTTGGAAATACCACCCAAAATTGAGGAAATATCGCCTAAATTCTACAAACACAATTTGCATGCAAAATATTTGGGCGATATTTCCATTTTATTATTTGGGTTCAAAATTGCTTCAGGCAATATTTCCAATTACTTCTTTGATTTTGGGTGATGATACAATTTTTTTGGGCGATGTTTCCAAATCAATTTGGGCGCTATTTTCTAAAGCCTATACAAAATTTATCCAAATCCGTTTACCCGATAATGAGAAAATTCAAAATAAAAAAATCTTTTTATGACAGGTACTATTATAAGTTCCCAAGTTTAAAATTTAATAATTTTTGTATATGGAGAAAGTTTAATCAAAATCGTAGGAGTCGTTTTTGATAAAAAAGAATGGCCTATGCGGTTTTTTAACCGTTATTTTTTCATAAATGTAAATTATTTCTTAAAATATGTATTTAAGAGAGTACTAAAAAACTCTTAAGTATCGAGTTTCAAAAAAATCGATTTGATTTTCAAAAACATTTGAAACATTTTTAAAAATCCAAAAAAATGTTTTTTTTATTTTGGTACACAAAACTATTTCTTTATATTTTTCGGACGCTTCTGTATAAAAAATTATTGAAATCAGTCTTGAAGAAAATCGAAAATTAAAAAGGGAGGTACCATTAAAAACCATTTTTTGAAAAATGGTTTTCCACCCAAAGGAAGCCTTTAATAAAATTAATTTATTGAATTTTTTTAAGAAAAGTTGTGGAGCCGTTTTTGAGAAAAAATACGATTATGTAAATTTGCTCAAAAAATTAAATGCCAGATACCGTTATTTTTGGTTCTAAAAAATAAAAAAACGTGTGGGCATAATCACCAAAAAGCACTATGTACCAAGTTTTACAAGGACCTACAGTGAGCGTCAAAAAAAGTGTACAGCTGTGAACTGCGTTTTTGTAACTCTGTTGAAGAAAATAGATTCGATCTTTTAGGAAAATACTTATCTTATTTTTTAAAGCGGTTAGTCATCAATGAATTGGCATATAAAACTTAACAAAAAATATTATAATAAAAATTCAATAAAAAAATAACAAAAAATACTTCATTTTCATGGCGTCAAAAGAAAGTGTACACTATTCAATTAAAGCGAAAAACTTAAAACCAATACTTCATCTGCTTCCCTTTCGCCCTTAGGACAGCTTCTATACGTCTGGGTATTGACTCTACTAGCTTCCCTGGCAATTCAGCTGGAATTTTTTGCCACTCTTCAAAAAAATTGAATGTTGTGCCTTTTTGCTAAATAATTTCCTCTTTTGGATTAATTTGTACAGATAATCTCACAAATTCTAAATAAGGTCAAGGCCTGGGGATCGCGAAAGGTGTGCTAGTTGCTTAGGAGTACCATGGAGTAACCATTCCTTGACCAATTTCGATGTATGCTTGAGGTCGTTGTCTTGTTGGAAGGCCCATAAATCAGTTAACCCCAGTTTTGCAACACTAAACGGCAAATTGTCTCTTAAAATATTAAGGCAATCTTCAGTCCTCATTGTATTATCAATAAAGACAAGGTTTGTAACTCCAGAAGACGCCATTCATCCCCAGACCATTACCAAACCTCCTCCGTGCTTTTTGCAAGAAACCCGCTTAATGCAGTGTTTTTCAGTTGCCATATTTTTGGTGGCTGTAGTATATAGCAATTTTGCTCTTGTCCACTAACAAGATCATTTCCCAGAATTATGAACCGTAATTTTTATATTTTTTGGCATAAAGAAGCTTTCAATTTCGATTTTTTTTCGGAAAGGTATGGCTATACGGCAATGTTTCTGAGACGGTTCGGTGATGGTCTGGAGATTTCTGAGACGGTTTGGTAATGGTCTGGGGATGTATGGCGTCATATGGTGTTGGAAACCTTGTATTTATTGACAGTACGATGAGGACTGAAGATTGCCTTAATATTTTAAGAGACAATTTGCCGTTTAGTGTTGCAATGCAAAACTGGGGTTAAGTGATTTATGGGTCTTCCAACAAGACAACGACCTTAAGCATACATCGAAATTGGTCAAGAAATGGTTACTCCATGGTACTTCTAAGCAACTAGCAGACCTTCTGCGATCCCCAGGCCTTGACCTCATTGAGCATTTGTGAGATTATTTGTACAAACAGATCCAAAAGAGGAAATTATTTAGCAAAAAGGCACAAAATTCAATTTTGTTTGAAGAGTGGCAAAAATCCCAGCTGAATTGACAGGGAAGCTAGTAGAGTCAATCCCCAGACGTATAGAAGCTGTCCTAAGGGCGAAAGGGAAGCAGATGAAGTATTGGTTTTAAGTTTTTCGCTTTAATTGAATAGTGTACACTCTCTTTTGACGCCACAAAAATGAAGTATTTTTTGTTATTTTTTTATTGAATTTTTATTATAATATTTTTTGTTAAGTTTTATATGCCAATTCATTGAAGATTAACCGCTTTAAAAAATACGATAAGTATTTTCCTAAAAGATCGAATCTATTTTTTTCAACAGAGTTACAAAAACGCAGTTCACAGCTGTACACTTTTTTTTTGACGCTCACTGTACATGATAAATAATATAAAACATATAATTTTCTAATAGCTTCGATTTAATTCTCGTAAAACACCCTTCGGAGTCATTCCCCAAACACCATTTTTTCAGTCCTGACTTTCAAGTTTTCATTATAATGATTTATTGCGTTTTGGTACTTCTAAGTATTTTTACAGTATTTTTGGAAGTTTGGAATTTTTTCACATTTTCTCATTCAAAATATCTTAAAATAATATAATTATCACTATAAAATGTTTATAGTCACGCAAAATCTTTGAGCCACAAGAGCAAGTTCGTGCGACAGTCGTGCATGGTATTCTTCATATTAGTAGGTATTTAAAATTAGAAATTCATCTAATCCCCGGAGTAAATATAAATTTTTGTCATTCCTCTGACTTAAAAAAACTGTTAGATTTAATCAAATACTATGACTCCCTGTTTTAAAGTCGTTATCATAGTGTTATTTAGGGATCTTATTGTTATTCTAGTAAATAATTTGTTTTGAACGATTTGATCCAATTTGGAGTGAATAATATTAATGTTTTGAAAAATAAACTAGATATAATTAATTACATATTTGATTAATAATGCTTTTAAAATGATCTCTTTGCATGCAAAGGTCGACTTCACTGCACACATTTCCTAGGGGCTTGAAAAAAACACAGCTTAGAAATTTCGTTGGGGCTTAAAATCAACAACTTCCAGGTAAAACTTTTTAGCTCTAACTCATCCCAAGCTTGGAATAAGTAGAACCTACGTTAATTCAAATTAATAACTCATATTTGTTCTTCACTCAATTCCCCTAGGGCTTGAAAAAATACAGATTACTTTCAAATTGCTTAGCCCAACCTCATGTTTTAAGTACAATAATTTCCCTAGGATCTGGAAATATTTATTTAGACACAAATCATTTTGGGGGGCTTTAGTCCCTTAAGCTCCAATGATGATGAAAAGGACGTTTTTAATGGGTGCACGAAAGTATAATTCTTTTTCCAAAAACACCTTTTACTCAAACCCACCCTTTTACCTGCTCGATAGTTATATAACAGCTGCAAATCCTGTAAGATCCAACATGACTATTATTTGATAATACAAAAATCTTTCGCACTTTAAAAAAAAAACTTCCAAGTCCGCAGGACCGATCTCAAAAAGTTTTTCCTATGCAGATCCATTAATAACAAATTAGAGACTTTATAGCCAAATCAAATAACACTATACGCAGCACGCAGCAAATATCGTCCCTCTTCTCACGAACTGACGTATCTGCTTTTTCAATATTTTACAGGAGAGAAGTTTTTAGTTTTGTGTCCTCCTTCTATAGGCGTTACTTCTGTGTTTTATAACGGTTTTGATATTTTTTTGTTGTAAAACTACAAGAATTTGTTAAAGTCTCAAATGATTTGAGATTCAATGTAAATACTCTACTAAAAACAGTTAAAACTAATCGATCAACCAGATACGTCAGTTCGTGACAGTTTATAGTAAGAAGTTTAGTGTCGTGACAGTATACACAGGCACCACTGTTTAGAAAAAAGCTTATTAGTGAGACATTCTAGTGTCGTGACAGTATACACAGGTATCACTGTTTTGAAAAATAACTCGCCCATAAGCCTTGTACTGACAATTTTTGTTTGACAGAGTATAGTAAACGGGAGAACCGAATGCCATTTAAATTTTTTTGGTGAATAGCAACAATAGGGTTTCATCTTAAATTAAACTTAAGGCGGTTTATATTTACTCACTCACCGATAAATGCACCTAGTACTTGAAACCACTGTATTTACACAATAGTTTAGAATATAACGGAAAACTGCTACTCACATAATTGCATTTACGTCTGTTCGTGAGAAACTTTTTAACTAAAATTGCAGTTATGCCAACTATGTCATAACGCATTTAACCATGTCTCAGAAATTTTTCAGGGAATCTAATGATGTACAAATATGCAATCAAGTTTACCTAGAACATATATGCCCAAATATCAAAAACGACAATTTGCGAGTTACGTCACTAGGTGAAATTAGGGACGATATGTAAGAAAGCACCAGGCCCTAACAGAATTTCCAATGAGTTTAAGGAAAACGCCCCATTGGGCGTTTATTTCTTGAGGCAAAACAAGAGTTGGTTTACATATTCATATATGTATGTTTTGTAGATTTTAAGGCAGCATTTGACTCGACAGGCCGCAAAGCTTTTTTTAACAGATCATCGAAAAAGGAATGTCGACGAAACTGCAAATAGTCCAGTCAACGAAGGAAAAATAAATGCATTAAATCATGCTCTCTGGGTTATTATTTAATATGGTAGGGGTGACACCCAGGTATAACATACTAAAAGTCCCCAGCCCAGGGCCACGAGCTATAGCCAGGAAGGGGGGTTAAAGGTCCCCTTTTGTAATTTTTCGGGAATATTTTAAAAACTAAGCGTTTGAGCGGAAAAGTGTACACAACAAAATGAAAGAATACCTAATAAATTTTCTACAAAAAAGGTCCTAATCATATTTTCGGTAAGAGCAAGGTTAAGAAAGATACGTGAAGCAGAAAATTCAAAAAATTGAAAAACAATGTTATCGTCTTACAACATCAATGGTTTTTGATCAATTAACCCAGAAATAACAGGAAAAGTACGTATGTACATTTCAGTGACGTCATGAGAGAAAGTTGAAGTGTACAGAAGCTGGTTGTGTTTAAAATGTCCTTATTTATTTTTTTGATACAGTGTTAATTTTTATATGAGAAACACTGTTTCTTCAAAGGTAAGAAGTACACAAAACATTTCCAAGTTACAGGGCAATACTTTATGAAAGCGTTTTTGGACATATCCTAAAGCTAAGAGCAGACGGCATATAAAAAGCCGCAAAAGTTTGCGACTCTGACGTCACGTAAAAAGTCGCAAATATGTTGCAAATTCTATTTCTACGTCAGTGTCCGCAAACTTACATATAGGGTGTTCACACGATGTGCAAAAACACTCCCAAAAGTTGCAAATGCATTTGCGATCAAGGTGCTCGCACATCATGTGTCCGCAAATATGATCGCAAATGTTGTGGTCTATATGCGAGGTGTTCAGACGATGTGCTACAAGATCCGCATATTACCTAGTTCCAATCATATGCACGTTTGCGAACACATATTTTCTTGGGTCGCATATTGCTAAAATAATAAAATAAAATAAAATAAAATAAAGAAAAAAATGTAAAAGATTTCTGTAGTTCTTCCTTTTTCAATAACAAAAAGAAAAAAAGGCATCTGGTTCTTAGCGTCTCATTCTTTAATTTCCTTTTTAAATCAAGTTGTCTTTTCGGATAGTTTAGAAAAATAAAATTTAAACTACTTAATTGCGAAAAAAAAACTTAAATTTGTTTGCTCAAAGTCATCAGTTCAACATCATTAAAAAAAAGACTTGAGGGACTCCACTTTACAATCCATACCTATCCCTCTCTAACGACCCGTTGTACAAACGTGGTTCAAATTTTGATTCGTGGTTCAAATATTTTTACTGGCTGATTTTGGCGGAATTACTGAGGTTCAACGATGGTTCAAGACTCAAGTGTGTGAAAGTCGCCAATTAAATTCCTGAACTATCGTTGAACCTCAGTCCATTCTCCGAAGTCGGTGAGTTGATTGCTGAACCGCGAGTCAAATAATTGTTCAACTTGCCCTAAGAAATTTTCATTTGAATTTAATGAATTTAGCATATTTTTAAACTAGGAAGTTTAACACGAAGGCAATGACAGAAGTACATATATATTTGAAAGATTCAAAAATAATTTTGAAGAAAATGGGGAGAGTGAAAATACTTCAGAACAGTACAAATTTGTTTGAACAAATTAGCTGGAGAAATAATATAACCGTTTGAAAGTTCACATAAATGTTCGCAAATGTGTGAGATATGCAATGTCTTTTTTTCAGGCCATCGCAAATGCTTGGGACGGTCGCAAATGCTCGCACATTACCGCAAACTGTCACAAATAATATGCTAGGGTGTTCACACGATGTGCAAAAAAGCCGCAAGCAAATATGCGATCTGGGTGTCGCACATGCTTCGCAAATTGTTTGCGAGAATGTGGGGACTGTCCCAAAAGGGTGTTCAGACGATATGCGGTCAAAAGTACAAATGATGACGTAAAAATGACGTCACAGTCCCAAATGTTTGCGGCTTTTAAATGCCGTCTGCTCTTAGCTTTAAATAAATTCTTTAGAAGAGGTGTATTTCTCCCTTCTTTCTATAAGGGGGTACGAATTCCCTAAACATTGACTGAAAATAGAAAAAGAGCTATTTAAAAACAACGGAAGTACTTACAATATTGTGCTACATCTTTTTTAAAAGCTTCAAACAGATTCTTTTATTATATAGTCAAATCAAGTTAAAAATTTTTGAAAAGTTCGTTTGAAAAATCAAAATTAAAAAAAAAATATTAAAAAATGTTTTTGAATGTTTTTTCATTTTTTATTTTACATTATAAAGTAGTAAATTGTCTTTTATCATTCAATCTTGCTGTTAGCTTTGAGTAGAATGCTGAAAACCAGGCGGTTGTAGGGTTTCTATTTTTTTCAGAAAATTGAAAATTATTACTCCTGGCTATAGCACGCGGCCCTGGGCTGGGGACTTTTAGTATGTTATACCTGGGGGTCACCCCCACCATATTAAATAATAACCCAGAGAGCATGATCTACCTAATGCATTTATTTTATAGTTTTGAGTCTTCGTTGACTGGACTATAACAGTTCTGAGAAATATTTATGAAAATACTCGTTCATCGGTTTGGGACGAAATAAAGTGCACAAACGGATCGTACCTACTAGCTTTTATGTTCAAGTTGCTTGTAACTTAAGAACTTTATAGCGTTTTCGTTTGGTCGTCCGGAAGCATTCCGAATGCTTCTGAAAACGTTCGTTTGGCACTAGATGACAGTTCTTCTTCTGAAAAGAAGAGAAAAACGATTCTGGATTTGAAGAAAGAATCAAAACCAGAAGCACACATACATGTGCACAATTGAAACGTCAAAATTGTCAAAGGTAATTTGTTTGTTATTTTATTTTGGAATTGCGATCGTGCATTATACTAATTTTGGAGTTGAAAGGAACCAATATTATAAAAAAAAAATGGATAGAACAATTATTTCATCCTCCCCGTTATCGTAATTTTTATAGCATGATGTGGAATTTTTGCTAAAATAAGGATTTTACTCAAAGTAAAAATCCAAGGTAGAGACATTCGTTGCTGTTATTGAGAAGTATCAATATTCCGAGAAACAGCTGTGTGAATGTTTCATCACCCAAATGCAACAGCCAAGTGCACAAATACAACCAAACCCACACTTCAGAATAAAGAAAAGGATTGCAACTTGTTCGTTTGGCATTCTGGATCGGAGAGCTGCGGAGGCTTCTTCCGGAATACCAAACAAAAACGCTATTAAAAATATGCAAATAATGGTAGAGCAAAATATAAATAAATGTATATAAAACTAAAATAGCTAAGAGCTCAAGGTATGCCATTTGATTACTCAAAAAAATATGAAAATATGCAAACAAAAATTAAAATCATTGGAGCGGTTTTCTTCAAAACTAATTGTTATACATTCATATATTAAATATTGGTATCGTTTTAAAAAAAAAAATTTTTTGTTGTCAGTTATGATAGACCAAGAGCCGACAGCAGATTTTGGGAGTGGATAACCGAAATCGGAGTATGACAGATTATATAGGTACATGTATCATGATATCGAATACTTAAGCCTTGCAGGTTTTTTTTCTCAGCCTTTGGTGGGGGAGGGGGTTTAAACCAGCCTGGTTTTCTATTCATATGGTAGGGTCATTAACATTTCAATTCATTTGAAAAAAATACGAAATGATGCTCTGTTATTTTCCCTAAGCCTCAAGGCTTTTATCTTGGTGATCCGATATATAGACCTATGATTTAAGCTTAAGGATGATAAGGTTCACATGAAATGGTTATATGGTCTTAATTTCTATAAATCGGGCCGTCAAGATTGTGATGTTTATGCTTAGAAAAAATGACAGAGCATCATATCCGGTTTTTTAAAAAGAGGTTATAGCCCCGAAAATAAAAAAGTGAACCTTGCAATTTTTAACCCCCGCCCCTCCCATAGGCTTAAAACATCAAAGCCTACCAGACTTTGGTATTCGATACATGAACCTATGATCAAAGAATATAAAGTTACCAAGAAGTCGCATCTCATATAAATTTTTGACGGGTTGTTGGAACCCGTCAAAAGTATCCTCTTTTAAACTATCTTTATAATACGAATTATGGTATGCCGTGGTGTTTGCCAAGATTGTATAAGAAAGAGCTTTTCTCTTAATTAATTTTTGTTTCGTTCTTTTTATTATTATTTCGAAAAGAGCTTCCGGAATCGGATTTTATTTTAAGATCCAGATAATACTTCTTGGTAACTTTATATTCTTTGCTATGATCCATCATACCTCCGATTTTGGTTATACCTAACCTATATCCACTCTCAAAATTTGTTGTGGCTCTTATAGCGTTTTCGTTTGGTTGTCCGGAAGCATTCCGAATGCTTCTGAAAACGTTCGTTTGGCACAAGATGACAGTTTTTCTTCTAGAAAGAAGAGAAAAACGATTCTGGATTTGAAGAAAGAATCAAAACCAGAAGCACACACACATGCCCACAATTGAAACGTCAAAATCGTCAAATTCTATTTTTTGTTATTTAGTTTTGGAATTGCGATTGTGCATTACGTATACTAACATTTTGAATTAAAAGGAAACAAATATTGAACAAATGAATAGACTTTATCCTCTCCTTTATTGTCATCTTCATACCATGCTGTGGAATTTTTGCTTGGGTAAGGAGTTTTTCAAAGTTAAAACCCAAGGTAGATACATTCGTTCCTGTTATTGAGGAATATCCAATACTCAGAGAAACAGCTGTTGAAGGTTTCATCCACAAATGACACAACCAAGTGCACAAATACAAACAAACTCAACCTTCAGAATTAATAAAAGGGTTGCAACCTTGCAACTTGTTCGTTTGGCATTCTGGATGGGAAAGCTCCGGAGGCTTATTCCGGATTACCAAACAAAAACGCTATTAGAATAAGAGTATTTTTTAATATACAGGGTGTTCGGAAAACAATGGATAATCCTGAAACGGCGTATAGTCCACTTTATCAATGCCTTGAAACCGGAAATAAAAATGGGTTAATTGAAAAAAAAAAAATGAAAAAGTTTAAGCAAAATTCGTTAGGAAGCCCTGTTGCAAGCTTTTTTAAAAATTGGCGCAACAAATGTAAATTTGTTTGAGTACCTATTACGGCTAAAAATAAAAGTATTGGATGTTTTTTTTTGTAAAACAATATTAGAAAATTGTTAAATTTTGTATTTATTTCAATTTTCAAAGCAAATGTTCAAATTGCTCCCCACCCACTCTTATGCTCAATCTGCACCTCTCCATAAATAATCGTCTTAATGCTTCCACTAAATTCAGCTCGGTAATTTAAATAGCAGCTGCCTCGATACGCCTTCGGAGCTCCTCTTGGGATCTTATCGGCTTGCTGTACACTTTTTCTTTTATGCAGCCCCAATAAAAAAATCTAGTGGACTCAGGTACGGCGATCGTGGAAGCCACAAAATTGGTCCAAGGCAGCCTATCCATCTGCCTGGATACCTATCATTAAGATATGCCCGTACAGACACAGCGTTATGTGCAGGGCATCCATCATTTTGAAGCCAATAGGATTGGCGTAACTCTTCAGGTATTTCCTCTAATTAGTTTGGCAGCCTATTCGGGAGAAACCCTAAATAGCTTTGGCCATTTATGTTTTTTTTTTATATTTATTTGTCAAAATTTGCCATTCAAGAAATTCATTACAAAGTATATTATATTCTATAAACTAAATAAATCTATTTTTAACATACTCAATTAAAAGTTTTTTGAATCTGAATAAATTATTTTCCATTTTCAATTCATTCGTTAAGTTATTATAAATATCTAATCCTCTGCAGTTTCCCGGCAGATCGAAGGGATCAATTATTCTTCCATTGAGAATCCCAGTCCAATAATTGATTTTAAATTGGTACTGGGGTCTGTTTTCTCTCAAAATATGGGGATTTTGAAGCACCCAGGAATGCAGGTTGTACAAGTTGGAGTACCCATCCCTTTTATTAGAAGGAAAAAATATTTTTTCTTCATAATGTTGAGTTTGAAACAATTTTTTGCCAAAACTGTTCATCAAAAAATTAATCTCAACACAAACCATAAGAATGGACTTCTGGTTTTCCAAAAACCTACAAAACATTACTCCAAGTGTTGCCGTTGTATTTTTATTCATTTTTTTTCTATTTTATGCAATTATTTTATTGAATTGCCCCTCCCGTCCAAGCGGGGGGAGATATTACCCCTCTCCCGAAGGATTGTTTTCTTGTCTACTTCCCACCTATACATTAGGGTGTCCGTTATTTCGCAAAATCGTTTTTAAATAGCAGACAACCCCCAAATCTAAAGTTTATGCCAAAAAAAAATATTTGGCCAAAAAAAAGGTCACATAGCCATGTAAGCTATACTTTTCCCATACAAATTTGTGTTACAACTACTACAACTAATTACAACTACTTTAATGAGAGTTTAGGGCGATTCTAGGTCTCAAAGAACACAGAATTTTGCTGGCCAGGGTGAGTTCATGCTTTTCAAAAAACACTTTGAGGCGAGCCCAAATGACTTGACTTTTTATATCGTTGCCTCTTAGACTAATACATTTATTAGTCCAGTCAATTCAGCTCAAAAAGGCTCTTTGCGATCAAAGTTTTGATTTTTTCCGTTTTATGTTTTAGGGAGTGCTGAATCCGAATCTTAGATTTGCGAACAACATTCGTACGCAACATTGAAAAAAATGCAAAAATGCATGTTTTGGGAGTTTTTCACTAATGGCTCGAAAACTACAAATTATTCGAAAAAGACATCAAAATACTATTGAAAGTACATACATACATATGTACATACATACATATATACAATTTACAATAAATCTCTATTTAAGTTTTTGTTCTGTGACAACCGATTTGAACTCAAGCGCTAGTCGAAAACTGACGTGTTTTTACTGTTTTCTCGAAAATTCACTCGAAAGCACTAAGAAATTACTTTGTGTGACAAAATTTGCATTTTTGTCTGTAACATGAACCAATATATGTATACTTTTCTGATGGTTATATTTTTTCTCGAGGTGTTTTTTTTTAGAAAAAATGTTTATGGTCACTCTGAAGTATGAACATTCTACTTCAAAATTCTTTTTGAATCTTTCAAATACCTCCATTCATCCTCGAGAAATCGTTAGTTTTCGCCTCAAACTACCTTATTCGAAAAATCCAGTTAATTTGTGCTTAAAATGGCACTTAGCGAGAAAATTGTAGGATCTTTCGAAAGAGGTAGCTTAAGACGAAGGCTAATGATTTCTCGTTATTTCTCGAAAGTAGCTACGAAAACAGATGCGGCCATTTTGGAAATAGTCCAGCCTGAATTACCATTTTAAACATACGATATTAATATTTGTTTTAATTGAAAGTTATTCTTCTTATCAAAGGAAAAAAATTGTATCTTGATGTTACGAAAGCATTCATAATAAAAATTTGTTACTTAAATATCTTTTAACCAATTTTTATCGCCACTTTAAATTGAGATAAATAGTCGATAACCAATCTTAGAAGCAAAGTACACAAACTTTTGGAGACCAAACCAGCTAGACTCAGTAGGATTGAAAAAAAAACAACAGAAGCTTATCTTGAAAATACACAACTTGTTTACTTAAAATCTTAAACTACGATTATCCTAATAGATATTTATTTTCAAAAATAATAAATTGTCAATTGTTGAAATATGACTATACTTTAGCTATATTCGCCAAGTAGTAGTCCCTAAAATTAAATTTCTATCAACAAATGCATTCAGTGACATAAAAGATAACGGTTTACGATAAACAGATAAAGATTTTATTAAAATAAAAAAAATATAACAAGAGAAACAATATCAAAACTCATTTATATGTAAGACTCTACTGAAAGCAATATTAGTTATGATTATTGGCATGGCCGTTGTTTAGCTACCTACTTGATAAATAAATAAATTCGAAGATAAAAGGACAAAAACCAGATATTGAATCTAATCCATCGATAGACCCATGTTGGGTATCATATGTTCATTATATAATTATAAAAGGCCAATCTCGTGTTTCGATTAAGTAGACCAATTAAAGTTTAAGATACATGCGCCATCTGTCTGTCTAAATTTGATTGTAGTTTAGAAATAGATAAAACAAATAAATCTAAAATGCTACTGAAGAAGTACTGTATTATTGTCAATTGAACCGTGTTATCTTGTTATAGAATAGAAAACTGTATTTTATTGATTTATTGAAATTTATTGTGGCTCGTCAGGCTGGTCGATTCGTATCAGAAACATTTTTTATCCGATAACTACTTTCCGCTGGGTTTATAGCCCCTACTATAACAATAAAGGAACGGACAAACATCACAGTTGTCATGTTATGATAAATATTTACAAAAGCTAAGTTGACATATGACTACCTACTTTTCGTAGATGTCAATTGTTTTTATTTTTAAGTTAAATAACTGATTGATAAAGGGCACCCAGCGAAGTACACACATTTTTATATAGGTGTCAGATTATGACAGTATAAGTCCTGCATGACAAAATATGAACATAAGTGATATCATGATGGATTTAACTAAAGCAATTGACATCTTTAATTATTTTGTTAAATTGTTTTAGAATATGTTGTATTCTTTGGGTTAAAGAAAATTGTGATGATTTTGAAATTGAATAATTAGGCTCAGGGATTTTATTTGGTGAAGCACGTCTATTAATTTCCTATTAAAGCCTTTCTGGGCTTACATTTAAATAGGATCCAAGCTTGATCGTTTGTCAGTTTGGGTTTGTGGCTGATATTATGCCTGATTGGTTGTAATTTACATTTTATTTCAATAAACAAAAAGAGAGAAAAAACATTTTACATACTTTTCTTAAGTAAATCTATGTACCACTTAAAATATAAAATTAACTCTTTCGCTTAGGGATTTGATCCAACATTTGCAGATCAATGAATTTCAATCGAATCAATGTTGAGTCGAATTACTCCAATATATTGAAAAAAAAAACCAACATGACCACCAAATTTCTCAGTACAGATTCAAATGACAGCGAGCTGGTTGTTGCCAAGAGTGAGATACTTGAAATAGCTCAATTAATGGCAAAAGTAGAGGTTACTTTAGTAAAAACTATACCAGTTCCAAGATAAGAACTGCAAGCAGCTGTAATTGTACGTTAAACTTGACAGAAGTCAAATAATTACATTCGATCGATTTTGATGACCTTCTGTCGGACTCAACAGTCCTTTTTTTCATCGAGATACACTCAACGAAATTCAAGTTTCTAAATTTTGAACGAGTAGGTGCTATCTCCAACAAGATATTCCTTAATGGTTCCATTTAAAATTCAACGATAAATATGTTTTAATTTCAGATTACATCCTCCAAAATCCACATTTTTTCAAGCGTGAACAAAACACTTTATATATTTTCAAAAAGGAGATTTTTTGCAAACGGTAAACAATGGTTTTAATGTAAGCTGTTGAATAAGATAACTTTGAAGTTTTCGATGCAAATAATTGTTTGTTCCAAAATATGAACACTGATATGATCGCGAGATGGGCTCCTACTGGAAGAGTCATGGTTTGTGTTTATGTTCAAGCAGCACTTTGAAAAAAAAAATCAATGCAAGGCTTTTTCAGCTTTGCTCACATCTCTCCTCAAATCGTTTATGGGGGTTCAAGTCCAATCATGGGCTAGTACACCAAGAGCCGACAGCAGATTTTGGGACGGATGTATAACCAAAGTCGGAGTATTAGGGATTATAGGTACATGTATCGCGATATCGAATACTAAAGTTTCTTTCTTCGGTGGGGGTGGGGGTTAAAACCAGTTTGGTCTCTTACTTATATGATAAGGTCATTAACACTTCAATTTACTTTGAAAAAATGGAAATGGTGCTCTGTAATTTTTCCTAAGGCTCAAGACTTTTATCTTGGTGATCCGATAAAATAGGACCAATGATTTAAGCTTTTTAAGCAAACCTTATCGGCGTTTTTCTGGAAACTTTATGTGTTGATTTTTTGTTTTGCTAAAAATCTCCAAAAAGAGATGATAAAGTTCACGTAAAATGGTTACCTATATCTTGAGTTCTATTGATTGGACCGGCAAGATTGTGGTGTTTATGCTTAGAAAAAATGACAGTGCATCATATCTGATTTTTAAAAAAATTAATTAAAGAGGTTATAACACTGAAAATCACGATATATGTACCTATAATTCTTCATACTTCAATTTTGGTTATACATCAACTTCAAAAAGTTATGCGCGACCGGTTTTGACTTTCAACTTAAAACTATATATCGAGCCTTTTCCGCCAATTTATTGTAAGTGACAAAAAGAAAATGTTTGGCATTTCTATCCCCGATTTAGTTTATCAAATAAGGGTACAATCGAGCGACTTCACAGTGAAGTTAGCAAGTCACATCCTGTATCTCAGGATTCAAGCATGGTAGAAACTTGCAGTAAATTCATTGTATATAAACACTATAGCATTCTCATGAAGCCAAAAAGCTCGTGGTCATCTAGTGTCCAAATGTAATCCTAATTTTTGTTAAGAGATCTCGGTAAGGCGATCACAGCGAACCTATCGACCAAATTTCAACCTACAAAATCGTGTTTCATGAGAATACTATAGATTGTATATACAATGGTAAGGTTCTAAATTTGCAGCTTTTCTTGCATTTCAATAATAGTCTAGATTAAAAATTGTATGCCCTTAAAAAATATCATCACATTGACTTCAATATGAAGTTAGCAGGTCACATAGTGTATTTCAGGAACTGAACATGCTAGGAACTTGCAGTAAGGCTTGAAATTACCATTTTTTTGCAGTTCAGTATGCATTTTTTAAATTAAGGACTTCAAAATTTGGACCTAGCCTAGAGGTAAAAAGTATTTTGAACTTTTCGCTGATCCACTAAAGTCAAATATTTAAACATAATGTAAGAAATTTCGTTGCATCCTCGTTTTCCCTCACGCTCCCCCCACAAAAAACAGTTGCCATTTCTAGTACTATTTTCATAAACACTTTCATTAAGATTACTTTCTTGAACAGTAGAATTTAACACTTTTGCCATGAGGAGCATTTAAATTTTTTTGAAATCAAAGCTCGGCCAGAGAAATAATGTATTTAAATTACCTACTACATATAATAACTATAACTCACACTCCTACTGTTCTTTAGCTATACTATATAAGTACTATAGCCAGACACATTTAAAAAGCAGCATTACTTTACGAACAGAATAAAATTGATTATATTGCAATAACACTATGTCATTTGCGATATTTAGCTGTTAACAGATATTATGAATGTAGCTGACATAAAATTTGTTTTCTCTGTAGGTTTTGTTTTAAAAGTTTTATTTTCAAACTAATAATGTGGATAGATAAGTAATAGTGAAGCTATCGAACTGCATTATTAACTCAACTTCGTTAAGTGTCGTTTACTATAAAGTGGCGGTAAGGGCTCGATATACTCTCATTGGGCATATTGGGCTGTCAATATGACTTAAGTTTCATAAAAGCATCGATCTCGTCCTCAGAGGAATAATTCCTCACGAAATGTCTTATTTCGCAAAGGGTTACCCATATTCAAGTTGATCTAGAGGACCCTTTCTCATATTCAATGCTTTCCGGGGACATTGTCCCAAAGATGAGTTCAGATGGTTTGCGACCGAGCAGGGCAAATTGACCTTAAAATGACATCATATTCGCAAATATTTGCGACTTTTGCATATCGCCTCCTCGTAGATCGTTGTCGAGCTCTAGCCATAAAATGTATGAATTTTGAGGCTGAATTAAAAAAAAAATATTTTTTTTTTTTTAAATATGCAGTAATCGGCATGTAAAAGGGGCCCACTGTGTATAAGTTTGTGATTCTGCACACTTCCGCGACTCTGGCTTTCCAAACGAATAAAATTTATCGAAATCGGTTGAATAGTTTTTGAGAAAATTGTAGGTACCACAAGTTTTTTTTAATACGATACCTATACTAGAAGATAATATTTTTTTTGGCTTAATGAAAAATCTAACAATATGTATACAGTGAGTGTCAAAAGTGAGTAAACAGAAAATATGATGTCTGGACTTACGTGGAGTTTAAATAAACAAATAAACACACATTGCAGCCTAATAATAAAAAACTAAAGCCTTATTCAATAGCAATAAATCAAGACAAATATATTCAAAATAAAACTATCTAATGGATTTTATCTAAATAAAAACTAAACATTCTTCATATTTAACGCGTTTATTTTTGGGTTTAAATCCCATGTAACTCCAAAAATTATATGGGTGTCTACTGAGCTATGGCGTTATGGCACTGTATGCAGCCCCCGATTTTCAGTTTTTACGAACCGGGGAAAAATATAATTTTGGCGCATAGGTAGTTACTCAATTTTGTAACCGGAAGCATAAGACTTTTTAATGAATTTGCGGCAAAGGCCGTGGTTTGCCCCCCCCCCCCCCCCCCCCCCATAGATCCGGGGCTGAATGTATGTCGTGAGTTTAGTATTTATCTAATGTAGGTAGCTCAACTATTTAAGAATATACTCTAAAAGTTAGTTATAGTTTAGTGATTCTATTAAGAAAACATGAACATAGGTATTTATCTAATTACAAGATGTAGATTTGTTAAGCTTATCGATATTGTCAACAAGTGCTATATATTTAAAACTAAAATATGCAGACAACTTATATCAAAGGTATTAAACAGGGAAATGAAATTTACATTTCAATAGTAAGATATGCATATGCGTTTCGATAGTGCCGAACGGCGACTCGATTGAAGAACTTTCAAAGTCCAGTTCCCGTCAGTTGATTTTAATGAAAAATTAAAGTCCTAACTTACAGTAATATAAGCACAGCAAGGTCTTCAGATCCATAATGTATTAACATAAAGCATTTCAGAATCACAAGGGTACAGATTTTTACATTGATTACAAAAAAAAATGAGAACAAAACAAAATAATATAGGTACTTACTTATGGGATGCTTGCAGGGATTCGAAATGAAGATTTCCTGAAAATACGGACTGCAAATGGCCAATACAATCTTATGGGCATGCAGCAGTCTGCCATCGCAGGCCAGTGTCACATCCACTAGGTCACCACGATCATAGAGATTCTGGAATCACTTGCAATGTTATCTTGAAAGTTATTCCAGCAAAGAGCAAACTCATCATCCATGTTTACAATTGCGTGAATGTGAATTATTTAAACGAATCGCACAAAATTAATTTAATTTCTTTTTATCTTCAATTTCACACCTTTTATGTTTTTTCTTGCCTTTCCTTTTAAGCTGTTTATTTTTTGTTTACTTTTTCACTTTAAAATTCTGACATTTGCACTGCGAAAGAAAAGGAAAAGCATCAAGCAGCAGTGCGAAATTTGAGGTGATTTTCTTCTATTTAGTTCTTGCGGTTTGCGGCGGAGATAATAAAGAAGAAGAAATTACTATTTCTTGGACTAGTTTTAGTTTGTTTTGTAATTGCCGCGCCGAAAACGAATGTGCTGATATAGCCACGGATTAAACATCAATGATAAATCATTTGTTAAGGTTTTTGTTAAAAATAGTTTCTCAGAAAACTTCCATGTTTGTTAAGTGTCACAGGTCGACTGGTTTTTGGTCGATTGTGATTGGTATAAAATAATAAAATCTAATGGAAAATCGAATATGGCAAGCCGCGGTAGGACAACTGTGAGCGGAAAAGAGAAAACCGTATATGTTTGAAAATATTATAAATTTTTTGAGTGGTGCCAAAAGATATTTTTAGTTTGATATAAAGAAAAATGTATTTTTTTCCGTATTTATTTCTTTTTCTTTAATAAAATCCATATTTGAAGAAATTTAAATTCAACATGTCTGTTCGCGTACCACAAAAACTACGAATTTAGCCCAAAGCTCTGTCAAAGCTCATATACAAAATTTAATTCTGAAATTCATAATTTTGGGAAGTACTCCAAGAGACATAATAAGGGTATTCATGCAACAGCGTAAAGTCGTCGTAAACATTGTAGAGTTTTAACTTCGTAAATCTGTCAAATTTTCCATACAAATTGTGACAGAATTACGAAGTTTTAAAGTTTACAACGCTTACGACGACTTTACGCTGTTGCATTAATACCCTTTGTGTAAATAATAAGGGTATTCATGCAACAGCGTAAAGTCGTCGTAAATGTGGTAAAATTTAAAACTTCGTAAATCTGTCAAATTTTCCATACAAATTATGAAAGAATTACGAAGCTGTAAACTTTACAACGTTGACGACTTTACGCTGTTGCATGAATACCCATAATAGCTGCGTTTTTTTTGTATGTCCATATGGAGTTTGGCGAAAAAAACGACATCGGGACATTTCAACATTTGCCTTGGTCTGCCATTTTGTTCTGAACTATCTTACCAACAAACATTTGACATTTCTATACAAATTATCGATAACACAACGACAATGGTAGTCTGGCAATACCGTTTTATCGGACAAAAGTTAACTCCAGTTAATTATCTGGACTTAGCTAACTCTATATGGACATAGTTGTTGTTGTATTTAACATGTAAATTGTTTTGCTTTGTTGTCGTTTTTTTCACACAATTTTATCTGACATGCAAAAAAACACAGCTAATATCTAATTTTCCCTGCAAATTGTGACAGATTTACGCCGCTTTAAACTTCAAAACGTTTACGGCAGATACGCTGTTGTATGAGTATACTCTGTTGAACAGATATTTTTTACCAAGATATAAACCACTTGGGACAACATTTTAGGGCAGGTTTGCCATTTGAATAAGAAAAAAACGACTTTTCTAATGACTTTTCTACGATGGAAGATAGTATTGACGATATTCAAAACAAAGAGCAAGATTACTTTTAGAGATTTTCTTAAAAAAAATTATTTGATAAAAAATGTATCAACCAAAATGTACCGAAAAAACAATTTTTGAATTTTTAGGAAAGAATATAGCCCTGTGTTTAGTTCATTTTTAACTTCGTTTACAAAGAAGTAGCATGTTAAATACCAACAACAATTTGTTTTTAGTGCATATTTATCTTTTGGCTAAAAAAAGTATATTGAATAATTTTGAATTAACAACAACAATTTTTATGTATTACCACCAAGTATATAGGCTGTGTGGTAGCACACACGTTGTTGTTTAAAAAGTAGCAAGTTAATTACAAGCGAGATAAAATGCACTAAAAACAGGGTTTTTTGTATTTATTCTTAAGGAAGCAAAACAAAGAATAAATACAATTTAACTTAAAAGTTCAGCAAAACAATAATTAAAATATATATAGGGTTTTTTGTATTTCACCTGCCTTTAGTCCTGTTTTAAGTGCATTTTTATCTTCGTTTAGAAAAAGTAGCATGTTAAATACACCTGTTTTTTAGGCCGTGTGCCAATTGCGTTAAAATTCTGGTTAAATTTGATCCCAGTTAAATGTTATCCCTTTTTATAGGGGTGACTAAAATTTAAGATTTTTGCTGTGTCAATTGGATTAAGGGCCAGTTTGTTCACACCTTGTCAACTTAAATCAATGATTATTCCAGTTGGTTATCATTGAATGCGTTTGTTCAGCAAAATTTTAAACAGAGAATCCATGATTTGAGCACTGTAATTGGAGAAATCACTAATTCGCGATTCTGTCTGATTAGCATGATTTAATCAAAGATTTTCTGGAATTTCGTTTGTTCATCATTGTTATTTCCTGAGCGTAGGTATAAAAAAGAGAAAACAAAATCTATTAAATTCCTTCGAACAAAGAACATGAATGAAGAGAAACCAAGCATCGTCCATCTTGCAAGAAAAAAATAAACAATTGTACAGATTTACTACAAATTGTAGTTATTTTATTTACTATCGAAAAATACAGTGCTTTTTTGCAAGGCCTAATATAAAATATGCATAGAAAAACTACAACTGGGAAAAAATCCCATCACTAGGTTTCACAAAATGCCAGCACTACCTACACACTTCAACTATATATTGGAAAAAAAATCAATTAGCCGCATTAAAATAAATACAAATTTCACGTGTGTAGCTATTCTGTAAAGTAATTTAACAGGAAATAATCTTAAATTGAACACAACATTATATTTCAAGCACTGATTTTCCGTGTTTTTTTTTGCACAAAAAATGTTTTTTCGAAAGCTCACTCACACTGAAATAAGTTAATGACGGAATATGTCTGACAATTGATTGACAGATAGACTGGAAAATGGAAAGATTATTGGAAAAACTATGATTTATTAATCAAACTGAAAATTGAGTGAACAACCACTCTCTGATTATCACAGATTCATAACTATGGGTTTACAGAATCAGTGATAATCTAATTGCTGATTTAACCCACTGTGAACAAACTGGCCCTAAATGGGATTTTTTTTAACATTCACTTCCCATTAGTTTTGTTGTTGCATTTTTTCAGTTAATGATAGTTCGCAAACAATTCAGTTTGCAAAATGAATGCATCATCTGAAAAAGTATTTTCAATAAATTTTATTGATTCTTTTGCCCCTTAAAAATCACAAGTTATTCAAAATTCTTCTTGAGTGCATATTTACATTTATTATAAGGTCTTTGTCTATATTTCTTAGTCCTTTCATTTAATTTTATTTTTTTTTCATTTTTCATCTTTCCTGATAGGGATTCATGACTTCATGATAGCAAAATAAAATATTTATCTACATTCATCTCCCTCACTTCTTCATGAGCATAGACATGTCAAAAATTAAACCCACCGGCTAAAAATTTTAACGAGCTCCTGAGCAGGTTAAATTTTGACGTCTATATTCACCTCAGTAATGTCAAAATTAAGCCATGGGATCAAATTTAACCAGGATTTTAACGCAATTGGCACACGCCTTAGTGCATTTTTATCTTCACTTGGAAAAAAGTAGCATGTTAAATACAACAACAGCCCTGTTTTTTAGTGCATTTTATCTTCGCTTGGAAAAAAGTAGCATGTTAAATACAACAACAATACGGAATTATACCAGTTTATTGTTGTAATTAACATGCTACTTTTTTCTAAGCGAAGATAAAAAATGCACTAAAAAACAGGGCTAACAATTACGGAGTTAAACCAAATTGCTACTTTTTTCTAAGCGAAGATAAAAAGGCATTAAAAAACAGCGGTTATCTCTTAAGCCTGAAGTGAAGCAGAAATTCTGAGGTTATTTGAAATCAAGGTTAAAACCTTTGGAAAAATATTCTGTGACACAAATTATGCCATTTGCGCAAGTTTTTTGTTTATTTTACGCCAAGAGAAGTTCAAGTGAAACTCATGATAGCCTTAAAAATTCCGGGAAATAAAAATTTTTTGGGTGAAATATTTCCATGTGAAACTCATAATAAGGCTGATTCCCTATTATTTTTTGCATACTGAATGCAATAAAATATACCCATAATTTTATTTTATTCTGTTGCGACTTGCGAGGCAAGATGATGAGAGGATTATCGGTATAAAAAGGTAGGGTAAGAAAAGGATAGGAAAATGGAAAGGAGGAGATTGGAAAATGGAAAGTAATGCCAAGTTCAGAGATAGGTGGGGCCTGCTTACTATGCACGGCAGTTAGTTAGTCGGAAAGAAACTTGCCCCCGAAACTTAAAATTCCTATCCATTCTGCAACCTCTCCCTTTCCATTTTCCTATCCTACCTTTTTACCAATACTCCTGGCATCCTCTTGCCTCGCAACAAAAAGGCGCCCAACGTGGGGCACGAACCCATGACCCTGAGATTAAGAGTCTCATGCTCTACCGATTTAGCAAGCAGGCCACGTCCCCCGGAACTTAACATTCCTTTTTATTTTCCAAACTTTTCCTTTACATTTTCCTATTTTCCTACCCTACTTTTTTTTACCGACATTCCTTCGTATCCTCATGCTTCGCAACAATTCATGTGGAGCTAATTAGGCTCATCGAAATTTAAAAAAAACTCAAAAAACCCATTAACTACCACCAAAGAATATAAAGTTACCAAGAAGTCGCATTTCATACAAATTTTCCAATGTTGGAACCCGTCAAAAGTATCCTCCTTTTTACTATCCTTATAGTACGAATATTGAATATTATGGTATGCCGTGGTGTTTGCCAAGATTGTATGAGAAAGAGCTTTTCTCTTAATTATTTTTTGTTTCATTTCAGGTTTGCTTGACGGATATAAGAAAATCTTATGTATGTAAAAAAACTCACTTATCAGACAGACATTTTAGAGCACATTCCCATAAAGTAATGTGTAAAATGAATCTTATGTAAGGAAACCGTTTATAAGAAAAACACTGATATAAGAAACTTATTCTGGCACAAAATTTCGCTAACTACCATAGAAAATTAAACGATTTTAAAAAATTATTAAATTATATTAATGAATGAATGCAAATACAAGATGCGTAAGAAAAACGAAAAATGCGAAATTGCAATAACTCTTACCATCAAATTCACCGCACAAAACGATTTGATTCGCATTCATAATCAGGAAATCATGCTCGGATTATTAAGTACAACCCAATTCTGCTTCACGATTCGATCGAAGCTTTCGATTCACGCGAATGTTTCATTTAATTTTCTTCAAATTATTTTTGTTTAGTATTTTCTCTTTTGAGTTGAAACCTACCTTGAAATTCTCAAGAGAATCTTATTCATCTAATTTGATTTTAATCAATCAAATTCACACGAAAGTTTTCAAAAATAGGACTGATAGAAAAATCCAATGTTTGCACAAAAATCGAAGTCTATGAAAAATGTATAGTGAGACTTTTGACTAGATTGTTTTTTAAATGTTGGATATAGTGCATGTCCAATGAAGGCGGTATGTTACCAACACGAAAAGGGTTGCATATTTCGTTCGTTTTCTCGAACTGGATGTTCAACTTTTTCAAATTTCTAAGAGGCGCCCTACTAAAAAGTAATTGGTTAATTGGGATCCGAAAGTTCAGGTTACATAATGTATGATTTCCCGATTATTTAACTGTTCAAAATATTCAAGTTTAATATTTTGTTAGCCGGATGGAAAGAAAACGTGATAAGTTTATACAGTTTTCTGTTTTAATATATTACAAAAAAATCAGCCAAATTAAATACTTTACACGTTCATTCCCAATACACAAAGCAAAATTAAATTTAAATCTAATTATTTAAACAAAAATTGCAAATACCTATAAACTCAGTTGAGAAAAAAAAAATTAAAAATATATTTTTATGAAGAAATTAGGAATGTGGTTTATATTTATGTACATGGCTGGGATTCAATAAATCATTTTTTAAATCTACGGCTGTAAAAATAAAAAAAACTGGTTACAAGCAAATCATAATATTTAAATGAACGAACAAATATGCAAGTTTTTGTTGCATTCTATAAGCATCGACAGCGATGAATGACTAAAGAGATAGTGTTGAATCAGTATTGTATAGAGGTCATCATCTTTACATCTACATCGTTCCAACGTGCAATGAAACATATTGACATTATTTTTCTTTTATCTGAAACTGCGTATTAACTAATCTTTGTTTTCGGTTTTTTTATTTATTGGGTAAAGATGGGACTTATATGACTTTTTGTTTCGATTATTCGATTTTACAATCTTCCGTAATGCGCCTGACTGGGTTTGCGATCTGTGAAGAAGTTTCGAAGCACGAAGATCTGAGCGATTCCAATTAGAAGAACGGCTGCTGTTTCTAAGCTCGAATACCACCAAACACGTTCGTTTAGTTCTTCAGCCCGTTTCCTGCCTAGAATTGAGTATGAAAATTTCAGTCGAAGCAAAATATTTAGCTTCAAGACTTACCTTGGGCTTCTCGCAGCCGATGATGGGTCTGGGCGTCGAGAATCTCGTTCAAAGACTTGTGTATGGACTGAGAAGAGGTTTCCATTTGAGTAAGGACTGTTGCATGCTCATCTATGCCCGGCAGGGCGGGTTCGTCACCAACTTGAAAGTCCACGTAGACAAACTTATGTGAAAACGATGAAAATTTGTTGCTGAAACAGGCTGTGTAAATTCCTGTCGTCTGTAAATAAAAGCAGTCATGGGGTTAAGTAAACCAAGTGACGTGTACTTCGTGCTAAAGGGGATTCACCTCAGCAGTGAACTGATGGCTGTCGAACGTCGCCCTCTTCTGCTCGTAGATTATTCGATTTTGTGGATCTTTGAGCATGACATCTACGTCTAGTTGACCTCCAGCAGATACCTGCAATATAAATCACGTTGATAAGAAGTTATCAGTGGGAGGAACACACAGTCTATCTATTGAGCACTCACTTGGAACTCCAAATACGCCGATGTATTCCTTTTGATTTCTTCATAGAAACAATCTTCGGAATTATCTGGCAACTCAAATGTGAATTCGACGCAATGCGATAGTTTTGTTAGAAAACAAACTAAAATTAGAATAAAAATACTATTTTGTAGAGAAAACATTTCGATTTTTATTTGAATTCTATTTTGGAGCTATTCTTATAAGTTTGAATTCATTTATTTTCGTTAAAAAAATGGCAAAAGATTAAAACTAAAATATATAAATGGACCAATATGCTTATGCTGATGGGACCAAATTAAATTTATTTTTCTTGCTTGCGAAATTTTGACACTTGAGATGACATGTCATAAAGAATGTCGAGGGAGAGAGAAATGTCAGAAGATTTTGTCGGTTTAATTCGTGGCCGGAAATAAGAAGAAATTGTGAAAAACAGTTATGCCAAGTACTATTTTCTGTAACGACCAAATTGGATTTAAAAATCACGGTTTTTTTTAGGAGCACAGTGGAATCAAAGAGAAATAAAATGCACGACCGGATGGCACGTACTTGCTCTTATGTTCAAGTTGCTTGGAATTTAGAACTTTTAAAATATACAAGTAATTATAAAAAAATATAAAATATGCATGTAATTATAAGAAAATGCATTTAAATCGTTATTTTAATTATATAAGACACTGGTAAAATCACTTTGAGCTAAAAAAAGTATAATATTTGATTACTTTAGGAAATATAAATATATGCAAACAAAAACTAAAATCAGTTTTCGTTAAAAAAAATTTGTACCTATGTAGGGTGACATGGTCGACATTGCACCAGTGGTACTCCATGCACCATGGCAAAATCTAACATTCCGACAATTACATCCGTGTAAACTTCACATTATCTTACGCGACTTTCGCCAAAATGTCAGTGCATCTTAGTCTGGTGCTAGTTGTTGGTGCGTGCGTACGTGTACAAGCCTTTTTCGTAATTTATAGTGCAAATCGAAAAATTGAGGTAAGTCATTTTTTTTGTCTCACTTAAGTTGTGGTGCCTTTTTTTGTATTAAACATCGATACAAATAATTTGTGTTGTTTTATTCATTGGTAAAATTAAATAGATTCAAATATAATTGGGTAGTTAGCGAATTATTTTGACTTAAAAATAAAGTGAGGGGGTAGTGCAATATGCACCACAATAACATGGTTCTAAATGCACCATGGTGCATGTGGTGGTAACGAATGGTTCATTTCATTTTTGAGACTAAAATCAAAGGCTAATGAGCTTTTTTGTATGCCAAAAGTCCCAGATTTTGCAGTAGTCAATGAGGAGGAGATAAAATATATTCTTAAAGATCCTTCTGTATCCGGAACAACTCAAAGACAACAATCACTATACATAATTTCTGAATATGTTTTTAAACTAAACATATGTACGTTAATCTATTATCCGTTTAACTGATATTAATGAATTTATTAGCTTTATTTTTTTTTAAATGTCTTGAAGAGAAATATTTTGTTTATTATTTATTTACTTTTTTTGTTATTATTAAATTCTTATATATTTTATAAGTGTTTAATGAACTTTTTTTGTTTTTATTCTTAAAGATACAATGAATTCCCATCTGAATAAAATTCAATATCACTTGAAATACTTGATTTATTTTTAAATATTAGTTGGTGGTGCATTGAGTACCTGCATGGTGCATTCTGGACATAAGACTGGTTCATTTAGTACCTACCATGGTACTCTATGCACCATTTCACTTTTTCTGAACAATCAATTTTAGATTTAAGTATATACATACTATGCAAAAACTAACTATGCACGAATTTGTTTAACAAATCCATATAAATGATGTTAAAAAATCTCACAAAAATAATTACATTTAGAGAAACTATGACCATTTGAAAAATGGGTGGTGCAATGTCGACCATGTCATCCTATACAATTTTTTAACATTGAGAGAAATAAGCTTTTCCTTAACGGTTGTATGGCAAGTACCGTTATTTGAAAATTTCAATTTCCTCTTTAAGGAACTACAAAAAACCTTACTCCAAAATTTCAAGAAAATCACTTCAGCGCCAGCGCCAGCAGTTTAGGCTGTAGGTCAAGGTACAGACAGACAGACAGAATTGTGCCACCCACTTTTTGGTGTTCTCTATCAGCGTAATGTCATGCTTATTTGTTATCTTGAAATATTTTTTTTGCATGCATCCAAAGCTTTACCTATAGCCTAGTTTACAGTTCCCATGCGCAAAAAAAAATGTATGCAAATATTCTCGCATGTCAAAAATAATTGAGGTGAAATCATTGTATATCCAATCTATAGTATTCTCATGAAACACGATTTTGTAGGTAGACATTTGGTCGATAGGTTCGCTGTGATCGCCTTACCGAGATCCCTTAACAAAAATTAGTATGACATTTGGACGCATAGATGGCCACGAGCTTTTTTTCTTCATGAGAATACTATAGAATTTATATACAATGGTGAAATGTAAAATTGATTGTTGGCATGATTGGTTTACAGTTTCATGCAAAAAAAAAAATCTATGCTGTCATGGAATGTCATGCAAAACAATGGACCGGCAATTGATTTGCATGCGAAAAAAAGTGTGGTGAATAAAATATTTTTTTTTAATGGTCGGTTTATGCTTCCGAAAAAAAAAAATATATTCACCTCAAGGCATTATTTGCATGCAAATGGTTTTCGCATCCAAAAATAATTATTTTCCATTTTTAGGCCTATAGCTTGTCAATTAAGGGTAAATTAATGACTCAATGGGTAGTTTAGGCCAATGCAAACGTTTTTCGCCTTGAATATTATTCAAATTGGTGCGCAGAATAGGTAGAAAATCGTTTTGAAAATTTTGATTTTTTTTTCGCATCGGAACTGTAAACTATGCTTATAGTACCGACATATCGCAACTAAAAAGAATGACCCTGGCCAAAACAAAGTGGAATGTTTCACACTTTTTCATAATTGAAATTTTGAAATGGAATATATAAAAGTAGGTATATCAAATTCACTCGAAGTGCCTCTACACTATCACACAAATACTTACACCACTGCCCATTTTTTGTAACTATTGAATCTATAAAATCAGTTGAGAAACATGGAAAAATGGAACATACATAACTCATTTAATTTATTGTTTCAATTTCCATCGTTTCTCAGCTATTTTTTACGATGTGAAAATTACAGAATCAAGTACAAGGAGTTCATAGATTTTAATATATACCTAGATGACCAACATAGGATCTTTTGTACAGAGAAAAAGTGAAGCTTTGCAACCATTTTGTCAAGAATAGAATTAAATGCTTTAGTATTTTCTCTGAATAACTTGTTATATCTTGGAATTTAAAAGAGGTAATAAAATGGTTTTGGTATCAAATGAAAGGTATTTTTGCCATCTTTTAAGCGGATATTTACATTTAACGTCTTGCGATAAATTTTTTCTTAGTCTTGCTTTTGTACAATGATATATTTTAAAATTCTGTGATGACGTGTACATTTTTTGATATCAAAAGAAAGCTTAAATTGTTGGCTTTAAGTGCACATATAATTTATTGTCATTTCCCAAATAAATATGGCAAAAACACCATTTTTTTTTTGTTACTGTTTTTGCAAACATAAGCCCTATAAGAACTAGGTAATTTAATATTTTTGCAATCTTGCACACCTTAACATCAAGTTTTATAAATAAAAAAAACCAATTAAACAAATACAAATACTTTATTTTAGAAAAAATCTCCTCTGCCAAAAGTGAACAACACACAAAACACAATAGAATTGTTGTTTGTAAATGCCTCCAACAAAATGGTGGCAGAGCTTCAATTTTGAAGGCGAAGTTGGTTATCTAGATATATGTATATTAAAATCTATTACCCCTATTACACGCCAGCATCGAAACACCTTACCGACAAAGCAACTCGATTCTGTATGGGCATTTACACACCCATTGTGTCGATGTGGGGCTGTCAAAACACTCATTTCTGAATGAGCCCAGATACATCTATCAGTTTCTGCTATAATGCATTATCCTTTAATATCACTTAAATAAATAAAAAAAAACTCATTTCAAAATATTCCAGCAACAGGCAAACTAAAAAAAACAACAAACCGCATCGGTAATGGCCGTTCCACACTATCCCACTGAGTATTAATACATGTCAAAAAAGTGGGAAGGAATCATGTATAATAGTGTGGAAACAAAATATGAAATTTCATCACACACAACTTGACAGCGCATCCGACACGATTTGACATGTGTTAATACATGAAAATATTTAGGATCGGTTCTAAAACCATCACACTTTCTTTCCCACTTGGGCGTTTGAGGTTATTTGGAAACTGATTTTTTGATGCAAGTGTGGAAGCAAAATATGAAAGTCAGTTACATCACACAAATTTGGCAGTCGTATGAAATTTCTTCCCACTTTATTCTGACATGATTGTGTTAATACTTTGTGGAATAGTGTAGAGGCACTTTAAACCATTCCGTTCCTTTTTACATACCACGTCGTCAGCATCGGCATACTATTCCGGTGCAATACTACTCGAAATACTGTGTCGGTATATCTCCTTTTTACACGACCAAAAAACTTTATCGACACTATGCATCGACACAGTGTTTCGCGGCGTGTAATAGGGGTATATGAAGGAGTTACAGTTTCCACAATTTTTCGGAGTGGTGTTTATAGGTACTCAGTGAAATAATATGGAAGGGTACACACTATTCATGCTGCATCCTTTGGTGCATGAACGATGTCCAACATCTAAATCACTATCAAATCAGCAATAACCTCATTATCAGTAACTCCCACGTTCTATAAAGGCTCTCGCAAACCAACGCGAAACATTCGCTGACGACAGTTTTTGTTGATGTTTAATGTTGTATATTTGTCATATTTTGTACTATTGTGAATGATTCGCTATACGAATTCACGTTGGTGTGGGAGAGCCTGAACTCTCGCATCAATAAAATCAGTCGAGAAACGATGAATTGAAACAAAATACATGAGTTTTGTTTAATTTTCAACGTTTCTGGACCAATTTTACTGATACGAGAGTTACAAAACGTGGGCACGGGCATCATTAAACTTGGTCGAGAAACAATGCAAATTGTAGCTTTGTTTTGTTTTTCAATTTTTCAATTTTTCAACGTTCTCGACCAATTTCCTCGAACGTGTGAGTGCGGGTGGGGATATGCTACTGCAGATACATGGGTGGACACGAAACCATTGTATATACACTCTATATAGTATTCTCATGCAACACAATTTTGTAGATTTTGTGAGATCTCTTAACAAAAATTAGGACTAAATTTTGGACACTAGATTTCTACGAGCTTTTTGGCTTCATACTATAGAGTTTATATACAATGACGAAACATTGTATTGTTTATATACAATGGAAACGCCAATGAGGCTTTCACTTTTTGTTGTTGGTTTGCCAGTGATCACCGGTTAGACCACTTTAACGACGACTTTTGAGTCATTGTCATGACTGTTTTCAAAATTCAATGAGTGCGAACGAGAAAAAAACATCTGATCTCACCTTCGCATAAATTTAATTTCCAAAAAAGTCATGACTAAAAAACACCTTATAGTGTAAGAGCCAACGACATAATATGGGTATTCATGCAACAGCGTAAAGTCATCATAAACGTTGTAGAGTTTAAAATTTCGTAATTCTGTCACAATTTGTATTGAAAATTTGTAAGATTTACGAAGTTTACAACCTTACCACGTTTACGACGACTTAACGCTGTTGCATAAATACCCTTATGTCGTTTTTCATTGAAATCTGAAAGATTTGATTTTAAAATCAAGAATTGCTGTCTTGAATGAAACATCTGGTCGTACTTTTGATTAGATTTAATTACACACATAGCACACATACACGCATACAAATAAACATCACGTACGTCGTCGTACAAAAATAATGCAAAACAAAAAAATGTCCAACTGCGAGTTGCTGTTTGACAGGCAAGTGTTTGCATGTATTAGTGAATGCAGATCAAATCTCCCAAGCTAGAAAGATCGCATCTTTCTTCTTCAGATCTCATCTTTTTTTGAATAAAACATGAAAAAGTAGAATAAATGCAAATCTTTTCGCAAAAAGATCAAATCTTTTCAACAATGAAAAACGACATTAATAAGTCAAGTACTTGCGTAAAATTGTAAAGTTGTAAGTTATTATGATATCAATAACAGCCTTTTAGGTATTGAAGCATTAGGTTGTCTACCAACCTAAACACGTGTCGAAATTTTGTCTATACCTTGCACTAAAACAGCGAATATCTTCTTTATGCATTTGGACTACAAGTCACAAAAAAGAAAATGGTAATTTATTTCAGTAGTATATAGAATTTGTATTATAAAACCTTCTTATATAGAAACTATGCCTGGCCCCGGGCAAAAAAACTTCCAGCTTAATGATTAGGAATTCTAATCTTGTTGGATATAGTTTACAGTGGATTTTCGTTGAAAAATTCATGTAAGTTGAACTGAACTTAAAACAAATTGCGTCTTACAAAGCCCTCACTATGTCACTGATGAGTTCAAGTGAGTAAGCCGAACGAAACGCCAATTTGTAGGACTAAAGGCCATAAAAAGCTATTTTGAATCAATAATTCAACAAGTCCAATCCTTAATGCTAAGTCTTCTACTTGGCTGATTTATTTCAGTAGTATATAGAATTTGTATTATAAAACCTTCTTATATAGAAACTATGCCTGGCCCCGGGCAAAAAAACTTCCAGCTTAATGATTAGGAATTCTAATCTTGTTGGATATAGTTTACAGTGGATTTTCGTTGAAAAATTCATGTAAGTTGAACTGAACTTAAAACAAATTGCGTCTGACAAAGCCCTCACTATGTCACTGATGAGTTCAAGTGAGTAAGCCGAACGAAACGCCAATTTGTAGGACTAAAGGCCATAAAAAGCTATTTTGAATCGAAAATGGTAATATTTAATGCTGATATTTTATTTTTCTGCAAAAAAGACAAATCCGTCAAACTTGGCGATTTTTCGAGTTATCGCCATCAGAAGGATACAAACATTAGATATTTCCACCGCAAATCATATTCATGTACATAAATGCAACGTAGAAAAACCATCGTAAAGCATCGTATACGTCGAAAAGTAAAAGTTTTCCCAAATTCCACAAATTTCGAATGTTTCCGACCTTTACGATGGTTTAACTACGTTACTTTTCCTTTGGTTTAAGAAACTTAGGCCAGTCCGCAGAGGTTTTTTCCTGCAATTTGATTGAATTTGATAGGTAAATTTTTTTAACTCAAAAAATGGCGCGGTAGTGCGTCAGCTGCCATTTTGAAAAACGCGTTTTAGCCAATATGTCCAGAGCGGTTCATCGTACAAAAATGTGGTAAAAGCTTTTTCATAGGAAATTCACTTATCTCTTTTCCTGTATACAACTTTTTTTTCTGTGTATAGTCAGAGTTGAAGCGCCTTAAAGTATGCTTCAGAGTTGAAGCGCCTTAAAGTATGCTTTGTTTTGTTTTTGCCTTTAATCTTCATGACGGTTGCTGCTGCGGAAAAAATTTTGTACAAAGTCGTAGAACATGTAATTTACAAAAATGTTTGTAAAACATTATTTTTATGCTATGAATTATGGCTCAAAAGTTCAGTAGGATCACTGCCGATAACCCTGAGGCCACACGAGCGAGTAAACGCAAGCGAGTTACTAATACATCGAAACTTTTCCTACTCGCTAGTCAACTGGCTTGCCTTTTTCGAAGCCAGTTGAGAAGCGAGTAGAGCAGAGAGTGATTTGACAATTAATGTATGCACCCAACTCGCTAGCGAGTACTCGCTCGTGTGGCCTCCGGGTAAAAGCTAAAGTAGAATCATACTGCGGATAAAATTTTGACGTTTGTTCGAATATCGAACTAGACTGAATAGAATTTTGATGTTTCGCTTTTGGTACGATTGATACTTTTATGTATCTCTAATTCTCGATAGCTATGTTCGTAGAGTTTTGGCTTCGTCATGACGATGGTTTTGTAGTTGAAATCAGTGAGGATAAAATCTTACCCATAAACTCATCCGCATGGCGCACAGTGATCCGATTGGCGATTTTCGGCAGCAAAAATCATTTCCCACGCCAATTCTGGGCAAACGTTAGTGCAATTTGGTACACTTAATGATTTGAGGATGTTGAATTCAGTGATACTGCCTATATTTTTCTACTTCGAACAGGGGCCTCACAACTTCTGTCGGAACTTGGTTACAAATTTCAAAATTTATGTCTTAAATGTCTTAAAATTTGAGCTTGAATTTTTAATTACACATAAAAGTGATTCCAATACATATTTGTACCAAATTAAGAAAATATAGTCAAAAATGTTGCTCAATTCTCTTTTGAGAATGGAGTTAATCTTACTGCTATTCTTTCAAAAAAAATTGTATTGAAACTTATTTTTAGACCTAGTCTGATCGAGTCTTAAGCAAATTTGACAATTTTGACACTTACAAGTTGCCAAACTAATTTTGGACCAAATTGTCGAAGACTCAAAGTAATATAAAATGATCTTAAATAATTATTTAAAAGTTATGCTAGTTTTATGGATGTATTATTCGAATGTGACGTCAGACTTTGAATTCTTACATTTGAAAGTTTTGAAACAACCGTTATTTTTCAAATAATAACAATAATCTTCCAATTAATTAAATTTGTTTTCACTTGTCACTTAGGGTGGATCGATTTTATCGAATTTTTCCAAATCACTGCGTGTACTGCGTACTCATAGCTTATGCGTAATGGTTTCCTGAACGTATCCTCATCATTAGTTTTGAGTCGCCCTTGGGAAAAACAAAGTCGGGAAGCCACTGAAAATATCCATTTAGCAAAAATTCGCAGTTCGCTATTCGCAGAATTAAACGGTATTAAAAAAAATAAATTCAATTTTCTATTTAATTTTATTTATCATAGCGTACAAATAATACCTTTTTTAGTACTTACTTTAAGCTAATTAGTCTCTCTGTTCTGGGTGCAAAGGTAGATAACTTTTTAATTTTAATCCGCAAATATCAAGAAATTCAGCCAATTTCGTGTAAGTTTGAAGTGAACGCAAATTTTAAGTTTCATATAATATAAGAACCAACCCACAATAATTTCCATACATTCTAAGAAAATAAAACAAAAAACCTTAACAGAATAAACAAATTTCAAATTTATTTAGTTGCTTTTCTGGTGGGGTGGAATGGATGATTCATTGAAGATAGATCTGGAGGATTTTTATTATAATCAGCCAGCTCAACCATTCCACTCTTTGCGATCTCCCAAAGTTCTGGATGTTCTTTCTTAAACATTTCATACCAATTCTTCACTAATGGGTAACCAGAAATATCAAAATCAATAGCTTCGAGACACATAGTCGAAGTGATGAGAACAAAATCAGCAACAGTTAAGTTATCACCGGCAACATACTTGCTATTCGACCGTTCCAAATAAGTTTGAAAAACTTTCAAAGCATTTTCGACTTTCTTCAAACCCATTGGTGATCTTTCGTAGTCGAAGAAAATAGGTGCCAATGCATAGGCTCCAATGCTGCTGTAATAGAAACCCATATTGAAAAACAAACGCTGATTGACTATTGCTCTAGCAGTGGCATCTTTCGGATACAAGGGACTATCTGGGCCGTATTTATCACAAAGGTACTAAAACAAAGTAATTAAAGTCGGTTTGTAGATAAAATAAGTGTTTGAATAACTCACTTGAATGATAGCATTACTCTCTTGAAGATAAAACCCGTTGTCATCTAAAACTGGAATCTCTTTTTGAGGATTCATCTAAAATAAAAGTCACATTAGACAAAAAAAAAAAAATTGCTATGAAATAAACAAACCTTTGCATACTCCTCAGTCATATGCTCACTCTTATTAAAGTTAACATTGACGTATTCGTATGGAATGTTCAGGGCTTTCAAAGTCATGCGAACACCCAGCGTTGGAGGTCCATCGGAGACACCGTACAACTTCATTGACATGATCTAGATTCTGGAATATAAAAGATACTTAGTTATTATGTATGTATGTCCATGTATAGATATCTGTATTGTTGTTCATGCATTATTCTAAGAAAGACATATTTTGATTTATCGACTTTAAATAAATAAATAATTGTTGTTTTTGGAATCGTGACTGGTTTCACTTAATTTATTCACAAACAAAACAATGTCTTGGCTTCAGATGCCGACTTTTGTTTCTTGAATCAAATATACAAATGCACACATTCACACCACTTTATCTCTTTTTTATTTATCCAGAAGTGACCATAGCAACTTTGCCGACATGGCCCCACCTTTAACCCTTAAACTTAATTTAAGCATCCATCAGATATCTATGCAATATATGAAATTATGACCAACCCACATTTTAATAGTAACAAGAATGTAATACAAATAAATTTTGGGTAGTGATTCTTCTTACGGTTTTCTTTTCCAAAAATCTGTTTGAATTATTTGCGAAAGGGGCGCTACAACTCAATAGTGTCTGCACCAGACAAATGCCTAGAGAATACTAAAAATAAAAACCCGATCCAAACGGATCGGAGACAAAACTGGTTTAAACTTGAATTTGATGCAGAGCCAGAGATAAAAAAATGCTAGATTCGCTCGCAAATACTCAAAAGCAGAGTTGGAATACCGACAAGAACTTGAATGTTTAGTTCAGGCAAAATGTACCTACTTTTACTGTCACAAGGAACATTCTCCGAGAAGTCCATTGCCAAATCGTATGCCCATTTAAAGTTGTGCAACAGGTCAATTGCCAAAAATTTACTTTTAAACCGTTAACACTATTAAAAAGATTTTGGAGCAAAACTTGTAGATCATGCTATTTTTACAAAAAAAGTTTGCCACTTTTCTTCCTTCGACTAATCGTTTATAGATGAGTCAGTATAAGATTTTTAGCTGGACAAATTCCAACAAAAGGCTTTTTGATAGTTTAAGGCCTTGACAGGTATTGTCTTCGTGAGAAAAAAGTGTACCAAAATCGGAACCATCGGAGGAAGTCACTTTTTTCCAAAATGGCGGCCGGGTACCCTGAAAATCAGAAAACATTCTGTAAGTTTTGTAATCTTTGCGGCACAATAATGATTTTTGTATCTAATCTAGGGTTTTTAGGGTCGAGGAACTCATTTCAAGCAATGAATTTTGTCTATGGAGCCGAAAAAGGGGATATTTTTGAAGAAATCCTTTTTCGTTTGGAATTGTTCTAAGAAAGGTGTTCTAGACAGCAAAAACTGAAAAAAGCAGTAAACCAAATGTAATAAGAAATGGGTAGCTTCTGTTTATATCAAGCATAAATTGTAACAAAATATGAAACATTTACAGTAAGGCCTGTTCAGTTGACCACCACTTAATTTATTATCTTGGTTGATTGCAATACCAATCAAAAATTGAAAGTCACTGCTAACGCATTTAATTTCTTATTCTGGTAGATCCAATACCCCGTTTATTTGGTAGTAATACTCAACAAAAGAGAGCTTATGCGTGACTACATACATTTATGTACCTAAATTGACAAGCCAGTGCTGCGGGAAAAAACGATCAAAGTTAATTTCTGTCGAAAATGAGATTGTGATGCCATCTTGAGCAACGAATCGAAATATGGAACGATTTGAAAAACGATAATGGTTAGAGTTAAAATACAGAGGAAGAGATCATAAGTGCCGTGAAAAATAATCAAGGTCACAGAATTAAGCTCCACCTGTATTGAGCGCTGCCACCCTATAGATCAGCGGTTCCCAAACTTTTTAAGCTGTGGAACCCTAAACAATGCCCAAATTTATTTCGGAACCCCATCCTGATAATATCAAAAAATGAAAAACAACACATTTCAAAATCATTTTTTTATTGAGAAGAATGAATTTGTTTCATTGTTTGATTTATAATTATTGTTTTAAAATTAATTTCTATGCCCGAAAGTTGTATTCGCATGGCAGCGACCAGCCTCGATCTGTATTTAGTTTTCGTGTAAGTATACGCTGATAAAAGGTACGTTGTAACAAAAGGTTGAAAATTTAATATAGCTTTCTTGGCATGCTCAGGGTATTCATTCCTAAAAACAATCCAAAATTAGTTAAATGATACAGAATCAAATACAAATTTTGATGAAAAAGAGCTCTGCAGATCTATCAGGGATTCGTATTCTGTCAGGGTCATAGGATTGATGGTTTTCATTATTAAATGGATTTTGTACCCACTCCTCGATGCCAGTTTTTGTATCTGGAAAGTAATCCAGCATGAATCCTTCGAGACTAACCAAATAGAGAGTAATAAATAACATTGCTAATATCCGCTCCAAGTTAAAGCATGTTTTCTTGCAAGAAATCATGTAAAACAGGAAAACATTCAAAATTGTTCTTTTGTACACATGAGATCCAGAAATTAGCTTTACTTTTCAAAGCTGTCAGTTTGTCTTTCGCAAAAAATACTGTAATTGATTTTTTCTGCAGAGCTGTAGCAGTTTCGTTGATCTTCTCGAAAATGTCTGCAAGATAAGCTAGCTTCGTAATCCATTACTCATCATGCAATACGTCAAAGAGGTTTGCAGTTGAAGACATATTTTTTTCCAGTTTAAGCACACTTCACTCATCACGAAGTTGAAATAACCTGGGTAAAGCTTTCCCTCTGGAAAGCCATCGAATTTCAGTGTGAAGAGAAGCGATTCGTACTAACTGCCAATATCTTTACACTCTAATTTAAACAATCGTGATGAAGAGGACGACTCCTTACAAAATTTACTATTTTCACAGCTTCATCGAGAACTTTTTTTAAATCAGTTGGCATTCTTTTCATAACAACGATGGAAAAAACAATGACCGCTGGTACTTCTAGGAGCAATGTTTTTAATTTTTGAAACAACACCATTAACCTTTCCCACCATTGCTGCGGCTCCGTCGGTACATATACCAATACATTTTCCCCAAAATGATGTTTTTACTCATGAAACAGTGTATGACCTTGAAGTTCACACTTCGATTAAAAAATACAAACTTCAAAAAAAGTCCAGTCAATTTGTGCACAAAAAAGGCTCTTTGCGAGCAAATTGGGGGGTAGTTTTGATTTTGTCCCTCCTTTATGTTTTCGGATGTGCTGAATTCGAATCTGAGGTTTGAACAAAATTTCGTGACGCAACACGGAAAAAAACGCAAAAAATGATGCAAAAATGCATTTCTTGGGAGTTTTTACTAATGGCTCGAAAACTACCAATTATTAGAAAATTACATCAAAGTACCATTGAAAGTATACACAATTTCCAATAAGTCTCTATTCAAGGTTTTATTCTGCGACAACCCATTTGGACTCAAGCGCTAGTCGAAAATTGACGTATTTTTACTGTTTTCAAAAATCCACTCGAAAGCGCTAAAAAATTACTTTGTGTGATAAAAATTAGAATTTTTGTCTGTAACATGAACCAAGATATACTTCTCTGATGGTTTTGATGCGCTGAGTTTGAATCTGGCTTTGAAATTGCTCTATCACATTACGTTTTTGAGATATTTGAATCTAAAGAATTAAAAAAATGCATTGTTTATTCAAATTTAAAGTTATATTTTTTTCTCGAAGTAATTTTTTTCGAAAAAATTTTTGTTTTCATTCTGAAGTATGAACATTTTACTTCAAAATTCTTTTTGAATCTTTCAAATACCTCCATTCGTCTTCGAGAAATCGTTGGTTTTCGTCTTACTACCTAATTCGAAAAATCCAGTCAATTTGTGCTCAAAAGGGCAAATTGTGGGATAGTAAGGCAAAAACCAACGATTTCTCGAAGAAGAATGGAGGTTTTTGAAAGATTCAACAAGAATTTTGAAGTAAAATGCTCATACTTCAGAATGACATTTTTTTGAAAAAAAAAACATATCCCCAAATTTGTATAACAAATGCACTTATTTTTAAATCTTTTGATTCGAATATCTCAAAAACGTGACGTGATAGAGCAATTTCAAGGCCAGATTCAAACTCAACGCATTAAAGACCACCAGAAAAGTGTATCTTGGTTCATGTTACAGACAAAAATTCAAATTTTGTCACACAAAGTAATTTCTTAGAGCTTTCGAGTGTATTTTCGAAAACAGTAAAAATACGTCACTTTTCGACCAGCGCTTAAGTCCAAATGGATTGTCGCAGAAAAAACCTAAGATATGGATTTATTGGAAATTGTATAAACTTTCAATAATAGTTTGATGTTATTTTCGAAAAGTTGGTAGTTTTGTAGCCACTAGTGAAAATCTCCACAAAAAATGCATTTTTGCATGATTTTTTGCATTTTTTTTCCATGTTGTGTCACGAAACTTGGTTGGCATGCCTCAGATTCGGATTCAGCACCCCCGAAAACATAAATGAGTGAACAAATTAAAACTACCCCACAATTTGCATGGTAAAAATACAATATGACTGGACAAAAAATATTTTTGTTCAATTTTTTGTATGTGGAAATTTTAAATTTGTTTTCTATTTTCGTTTGTATTTTACTGTTTATACTTCAAGAAATTTGTGGAATCCTGAAAACTCTCTCGCGGAACCCTAGGGTTCTGCGGAACACACTTTGGGAATCACTGCTATAGATGATTGAGCGTAGTACATTATGAGGTTCTTAAAATATTTGGTTTCCTGCTTTTTTTTAGTGTTTGCTGTCTAGAATACATTTTTAAGGCCAATTCCAGACGAAAAAGGATGCGTTCAAAAATATGCCCATTTTTTTACCGCATAGACAAAATTTATTGCTTGAACTGAATTCCTTGACCTCAAAAACCCTATTGTCTATTGAATAAACCTTTTAAAAAGAGCAATAAACGGCAGGGGCTTTTATTATTGAATATGTTCGTTGGGGCCATAAGCATGCTTAAAACCGAAAATGCTACTAAATTCACTCATGCGTTTCTGAGATAGTGGTCACACTGGCCACTTTTCAATTTGTTTGGGCACAGACAAAAGAAATATTTCTCTTGTCTGTGGCTTGGGTTAACTTGGAAACTAAGCCGAGTTTTTGTTTAAAATTAAATTTTCAATTTAAATGAATATTTAAAAAAAATTTATAAACAAATTTGAGCAAACAAAATTAACAAAACCAGCATAAAAAAAAAAACAATAAAGAAAATTTTCCGAGCAAAGATCGAGACATACTTCAACGAAAAAACAAGTAAAGGTAAAGGCTAAGATCTTTAATATGGCATTTGCAAAATGTAGTTTTTATTTAAAATTGACAAAGATATAGGCTGTCAAAACTGTACCAATTCTTGCAGTTTTTGCCCGAAAGCCCGTTTTTTGATACTACATGTCAAATTAAACTATCCTTGCACCTAGTACCAAATCTTTTAATAATCAGTACAGCCGTTCAGCTTCTAGGTCTAGAAGCATTTAAAAACAGCCGGAAAACAAAAATGTTGGCTTACCTATTTATTAAATATTTCTCAATAACCGTAATGTCATATTTCATAAAAATCTTGATTTTGAATATTTTTACGAATGTAAAATTTGCAAATGGCATATTGTACCGAAAAAGAGGCTTCCGGACCAGAACTAAAAAAAATTATAACAAAAGGTAAATTTTGGATGGATCGGTCAATTTTGAATAAAAATGACTTTTTTAACAGCCATATTAAAGCCTTGAGCCTTGAAAAATGTTTTCGAATTTGTTTTGGCTGATTTTTGTTAATTCTTTCTACAAACAAATTTTAAATAATTTTTTAAACCATCCATTCCGATAGGAAATTCAATTTTAAACAAAAAGTTTTAAGAGTTAAATGGTCAAATTCAGCTAAGTTTCCGAGTTATACCTAACATAATGAAAAGTGGCAAGTGTGACCATTTTCTCAGAAACGTTTGTGTGAGCTTAGTAGCATTTTCGGTGTAAGCATGCTTATGGGCCAAACAAAATAATCATATTCAATCATAAAAACCCTTGCACGTAATTGTTCCTATATACCTCTCATTTTCCGGTCTATTCAATATGCTACTAGATTAGATACAGAAATCGTTGTTGTTGGGCACAAATTACAAAAGTTACAGATTTTTTTCTGATTTTCAGGGTAACCGACCACCATTTTGAAAAAAAGTGACTTCCGATGGCTCTCTGGTCTATAAGCGTAAAAATGCCGACTTTAGAGAACAATGACTTTTGAACCATACTTCGTAGAATAATATTTAGTATGGGCAAAATTTATGAAAACTGTTCAAACAAATAACAACAATATATATGTTGGAAAGGTATTTCCATTACCTACAGTACTTTTAATAGCAGTTCAGTTCAAATCACTATGTGAAAAAAGTTTTTCGAAAACTAACGAATTATTGTGGTTCATTTTAGTGTGAAAAAATGCTTTTTTTTGTATGGGCAAAAAGTGTGAACGCAAGTTCAACCAATAACAACGGAACGTATGTTATTGAAAAGGAAATTTTATGTACTACAATAGTTAATGAGGCAGCTTATTTCAAATCACTGTGTGAAAAAGTTATTCGCTACTTGTTACCCATGCTCCATAAATTTTATCTGTACAAAAATTCCCTAAAACAGCGAATAACTTTTTCCACACAGTGATTTTAAATAAGTTGTTATGGAAACTATTATTGTTTATAAAAAATACCTTTTCAACGACAACATTATTATTGGTATTGGTAAGACCAGTTTGTATAAATTTGTTCCACACTGAAATGTACCAAAACAAAACCTTGGTTAGTAAATAACTTTTTTCACACAGTGATTTGAAATGAACTGCCATAGTGACAATTGTAGCGCATAAAAATACCTTTCCAACGACATACAACTCGTTTTTATTGGTTCCTAGACCACCTTCCATACAGTTTTGCCGATTGTCCTTTGTAAATCATTTTTTACTTGCGATTATAGGTACTATAAGGCAAGTTTTGGATTCGTGCAAAAAAAAAATTTGAGATAAAAATCAAACCAGATATTACGATGATAGAGAACACCAAAAAAGTGGGTGGCACAATTCTGTCTGTCTGTCTGTTCGTCTACAGCCTAAACGGCTTAATCGATTTTGTTCAAACTTGGTACACTATGTACCAAGTTTGAACAAAATTTTTGGTGATTATGCCCACACGTTTTTTTCATTTTTTTTTAGAACCAAATATAACGGTACCTGCCATACAATTTTTGTTAACAATTTTACATAACCGTATTTTTCTCAAAAACGGCTCCACAACTTTTCTTAAAAAAAATTCATTAAATTTATTTTAGTAAAGGCATCCTTTGGGAGGAAAACCATTTTTCAAAAATGGTTATTAATGGTACCTCCCAAAGAACCATTTTTTTTATTTTTGATTTTCTTAAAACGATACGACTGATTTCAATTATTTTTTTTTATACAGAAGCTTCCAAGAAATATAAACAGTTTTGCGTACCAAAATTTTTGAAAAAGTATTTTTTGGATTTTTAAAAAAATGTTTCAAATTTTTTTTTTGAAAATCAAATATTTCGAAAACGACATAATCAATTTTTTTGAAACTCGATATTTAAAAGTTTTTCAGTATTCTTTACAATATTTTTAGAAAAAAATTTACATTTATGAAAAAATAACGGTACCTTCCATACAAAAGTTAAAAAACCACAAAGGAAAATATTTGTTTGCTTAAAAACGACTCCTACGATTTTGATTAAACTTTTTTAATATACTAAAAATAGTACGATCTACTACCAAAAATTATAAAATTTCACACTTAGCAATTATTAATAGTACCTGTCATGGAACGTATTTTTTTATTTTGAATTTTCTCGTTTTTGGCTAAGCGGATTAAAATGATTTTTTTATATACAAATTTCAGATAAGATAATATTGCATATCAAAATTTTCAGAAAAAAAGTTTTTGGATTTTTAAAAAATGTTTCAATTTTTTTTTTTGAAAATTCGATAGCTCAAAAACGGGTTGACAATTTTTTTTAAATTTTGTTTTTATATTCACATAAATATATACTTTAGATTTGCATACCAAAATTTGTTCTTAAAAATGTTATAAGAATTTTATATATAAAAAATTAATTTTTAAAGAAACCGCTCCAACGATTTAAAATTTTTTTTTCCTATACAATTATATTTAATCAAGAATTAAGATGGCATTCTTTTTTTCCACCTCAAACTGTCAAAAGAGTAGTTTTAGCCGATTTCAATGTCGTATTTCATAATTATCTTCATTTTTCTCTCATAGTTTCCATGTTTTTATATACAATTTTCTTAAACCCGCAGTGTCTTGAACATAAGAGCAAGTACGTGCGACCCAGTCGTGCATTTTATTTTTCATCACATCAACCATCAAGGAGATATAAGGCAAAAACTAAAAAAATAATACTTTAAGGCACTTTAACTATGCTAGTATAGACAATCAAAAAAAATGTTGTATACAGGAATAAAGATAATTAAATTTCCTATTAAAAAGGCCTTGGCATATTTCTTATATGATGAACCGTTGTCGAGATATTAGCTAAAACGTTTTTTTTTCAAAATGGCGGGTGACGCACAACAACCATTTTTCTCATACTCAGAACTAACCCATCTATCAGTTCCAATCTAAAAATTTGATCTTAATAGTTTTGCAAGAAAAAAACCTCTGCCGGCCTAGCTTATTTGGGTTCAGTTCTTTTTATAAATACCAGTTTGAAATTTATTATTAAATACTTTTTTGTTATTGGTATGCCCGAAGTTTTTTGTTGCGTAAATTTTAATAATAATTTGCGTAAGATTATAGGTTATATAGGAATATGATTTTAGGGTCTCTTGGATTTTTTTTATTTTGGACTAACGAAGCTTTGAGAGAAATGCGCCGATAATTAATAAATATAATACCTACATTTGGTTTCACTTGGTTATCTGAACTGTTTTATTTATGGCTGCACATTTTGTATGTGTATGAAATCTTATTGAATGATATGGCAAACCTTAAAAAAATAGAAACAATACCAATAGATTAATAACATCAAATATAGAAACAATACCAATAAATTAATAACATCAAATACATTACTTATTTTTAGCGGCTACTTCAACTTAGATAAGGGAAGTCGCTAGTGTTTTTCAAAAAAGTAAAATATTGTTTCTTGCAATTAAGGCAGATTACCCCCATATTTTTTTATTCATAAAACAGATTATTTTCTGGAAAATAAATAAATAAAATTAATTAAAATAATAGCCGACTGATGCGTTTAAAAAATTAATCAATTTGTTTTAAAAATAAAATGATTGTCTTGCTCTCGTTGATCAAAGTTTTAAAGAGGCTAAGCATTCAATAAGAAATTGCAGTTAGGCCCACTTTTGCTAATAATGTTAACACCATAAAATGATCGTAGCCAAGAAAGCTGAAACACAGATTAGTTGCTATCGATTTAAACAAGAGTCAGCGCAACTGCTCTCAAATACTTCAAATAGCGGGCTGAACCCTTTTGTGGCTCTGTTTGCTAGTGCGAAACTCAAACTGCCACATAAGCTCTTATGTCGTCGAACTTTAAAACTTAAGTTTCGTTTAAGCAAATGGGCATTAGGGCCAATTTGTTTAAAAGCTTGTGTTTCTCAACTAACATTTTAATAAACGATTCCATAGCAGAAGTGGATATAGGTGGGTGGAATGGGATCAATTGTCCCCTCCCTGGGCAAACACGAAGGTATTCAAAAATTGTTTTTTCGTACTAGGTTTATAAAATTTATTCATGGAAGCCAATGGAGGACTAGACACACGTTTCCCTTTTCCTGATTTCCGATTTCATGAAATAGTTTAATACTTTTTGATGAAACAACCGATCCTATCTGAGCCTTACCTTAAGAGATATGTTTCTAAATGTTATATTCGTGGGGGTTTTGTCATTTTTGGGGATGCGTTTTAGAAACTTCCGCATTACTAAACTGGCGAAGAGTACGAATTCAATGAAGAAGATTGGAGATAATCCTGAGAACGACTTACTGCACTCACTATGCTGAAGAAAAGGATAGTTGTCTTTGGTCGTTTTCGAAAATGTCAAGTCAACATCAATTTGATCGCCAGTTTTTGACGAGAATATTGCTATCGTCAATTATGCAATCTTTCTGTTTGCACAAAATCTTTTTGATCAACGTAAGTCAATTTTCCTGCTTCTCAATATTTTTGTTGCAACTCGACTTTAGCAAACTGCACTATCGAACACAATGCTAATGGAGTAAAGCTTGTATTTACGATTTCGAACTGAAGACTTTGGAATTTCGGCTTGAGTTTGCAAATGCATTTTTGTTTTTTGAAGAAGATCAAAGGGACACGACAGTGCCCAGCCAAGTCCGTGGCCTTAAACTATTTTTACAAGAACAAACTCAGGCGATTTTCAACACCCTCTAACTTCTGTTTCGCAGTATTTGCTGAGTTGGTCAAACACTGATTCCCGCGATAAAGCACATCAAAGATCGTGACGTGCATGCAAAGATAAAAGTCGGAACTTTATGATTTTCAGCTCAAAAGGCGTGGCATCTACCCCCTTTTAAAAATTGTTGTCAATTGCATCGAAACAACTCCAAATTATGCTAGAAATTAGGTATTTAATGATTTCTGATTAAAATCTGTTGGATTTACTTGGCAAGTTTTTTCTTGCTTACTTAATCACAAATTTAAAATGTTTGAAAACTTGACCAGTGAATTCATCAAATTTTAATCAGTAATCATTGAATACCAAATTTCTGTCATAATTTGGAGTTTTTTTTAGATATTACTTTACTTAAGATATTTGATATTTAGCTTCATGAACTTAAAATTTGGCATATGTATATTTAAGATCTCATTACTTTTTTTGGCTGAATTTTTATTGACAGGTCATTTGGATCTTTTTTTAACATTTAAGTTTTTATTGCAATGACTTTTTCGAAAGCAACCTTTAACTGGCAAGACCAATTGCCAAATTAGCTGATCCCAGCAAGAGAGGAAACTTTCACTCGAACTCGAATGTCAAATGTGGGAATAAGAATATACGGAACTGATTCACCACGAAGGTGGTGCTATGAAGATTCAGAGGGAATTCAAAAACGCTGTAAAGAAACCATACTTACAGGTTAGGTTAGGTTGAAGTGGCTGTCAGTCATGAAAACTGACACACTTAGACCATAAGTTGGCCCATTGTGATACCACAAGAATCTGGGAAGCCTTTTTCCCTACTCGATGAACCATTTGGAGCTTCTTATGAAGCGTAACAGACTACCTATGTCAACATTTACTAAATCACTAGGATCATTGAAGTAGAAATCTCCAAGATGGAGTCTTCGCCTATGAGATAGAGCAGGACAAGTGCATAGAAGATGAGGAATCGATTCTACCTCTTCCTCGTCCATACAGCTTCTGCAAAAATCGTTAGAGAATACGCCAAGACGCGTTGCGTGCTTGCCTATAAGACAGTGTCCGGTTATGACACCTATCATGGAGCTAATGTGCAATCTGCTTAGAGATATCAAACATTTAGACCGCTTAAAATCCATTACTGGCCAGATTTGTTTTGTTGCCCAGCAAGTGGTGATATTGTTCCACCTAACGTTTGTTTTCTCTAAAGCATCTTGCTTCAGCATAAGTTTACATGTAGCGATGGGAATACCAATATCTGCCTTACTAGGTAGAAGAGGTAGAGTTGTTCCATATTTAGCGAGTTCGTCGGCCTTACAATTACCTGGAATGTCTCTATGCCCCGGCACCCAACACAGGTGAATGTTAAACTGCTGCGCCATCTCCAGCAGAGATGAACGACAATTTAGGGCTGTTAAAGAGTTGGTAGAGACCGATTCCAGAGATTTGATAGCTGCTTGACTATCCGAGAAGATGCGGATATCTGTAGTTGATAACACGTTTTCTTTCAGCCAAGATAAGGCTTCTTTGATCGCCATAAGTTCCGCCTGGAACACGCTACAATGATTAGGAAGACGGAAGGAGAGACTTAATTTTAGTCTTTCTGAGTACACACCACCACCCACCCCATCATCAGTTTTCGATCCGTCGGTGTAAATATGGATTGATTCATCTTCCAAGAGAGCCGTATCCTCCCAGAGAACTCTAGAAGGAATGCTGACTTGAAAGTTTTTGCCAAACTGAAGTTTTGGGATGGTGTAATCAGTGCGACTTGTGATTGATCCGAATGAATTCAGAATGATGGAATGGCCAAAGTTGTTGTTGGTCCATTGTGAGGAAGCTTTAAGGCGAATGGCTGTATTTGCAGCCACTTGTTTGCTGAAAATATTGAGGGGTGTCAGATGGAGCAGAACGTCTAGAGCAGCGGAAGGTGTCGTACGAAGTGCTCCACTTATGCACAAACAAGCAGAGCGTTGGACTTTGCTCAATTTGTCGCAATTTACCGCTTTATCCAGAGCAGTCCACCATACTGTCACTCCGTAAGTGAGGATCGGTCTAATCACCGAAGTATATAGCCAGTGAGTGATTCGAGGTTGAAGGCCCCATTTGTTCCCAACGGCTTTTTTGCAAGAGAAAAGTGCCACTGTGGCTTTTTTGACTCTTTCTTGTATATTAGGTTTCCAGCTTAACTTTTTGTCCAAAATAAGACCCAAATATTTTGCTTGATCAGTGAATGTTAGTGGAGTACCTTTGATAGAAGGAGGATCAATATGAGGGATTTTATATTTCCTTGAGAATAGAACAAGTTCTGTTTTATGAGGGTTGACACCCAGACCACACCGGTCAGCCCAGTTGGTAAGCTTATTTAAAGCATTTTGTAAGAGTTCTTTTAAGACAGTAGGATGCTTTCCTGATACGGCAATAGCAACATCGTCCGCATATGCAATCACTCTGTAACCCTCTGCTTCCAGGCATGTCAGCAGCTCATTTACTACCAAGTTCCAGAGAAGGGGAGATAGGACACCACCTTGCGGCGTACCTCTACTGACAGACCTTCTAGCGGAAAAGCTGCCCAGTTTTGAATTGATAACCCTGCTAGTCAGCATTTGATTAATCAATTCACCAAGCGTACCATCTACCTTCAGGGATGTCAGAGCAGATGCGATCGCATATGTGTCGACATTGTTAAAAGCGCCCTCTATATCCAAGAAAGCGACCATGGTGTACTCTTTATGATGGAGGGAATATTCTATAGTTCGAACTAGAGTATGTAACGCAGTTTCAACCGATTTCCCTTTACAATAAGCGTGTTGAGCAGTAGACAAAAGTCGCGTGTCTATGCTTGTTCGCAGGTGGATATCGATCAATCTTTCAAAGATTTTAAGAAGGAATGATGATAGACTAATAGGTCTGAGATCTTTCGGGTTTACTTGGGAGCATTTGCCAGCTTTGGGTATAAACACAACCTTAACTTCTCTCCATAACAGGGGAATGTGGACCAGGTTTAAACAACTAGTAAGAATGATCTCCAGAATTGGCAGAATTAAATCAGAATTCATTTGGAGTTCAGCTGGTACTATGCCGTCGGGTCCTGCAGACTTGTATGGTTTGAAGCTGTTGAGCGCCCATTGCAGCTTTTCCCTAGTAACAAGACCTTGTGGATATCTTGGCTCATTATCTGACCTATTATGGTCGAAGCTATTAATATTTTTGGAGCTTCCAGGGAAATGAGTATCTAGTAGCAGGTTTAGCGATTCTTCGCAAGAGTTGGTCCATGAGCCATCAGCATTTTTCAAACAGCTAGGCATCACTGGATTTGAAGAGAGGATTTTTCTAAGCCTGGATGCCTCTGAAGTTTTTTCTATATTTCCACAGAAAATTCTCCAGGAGGATCTCTTAGACTTCCTCAAAGCTTTCTTATATAATTTAAGGGTTTCCTTATAGGATTCCCAATCCGACGCTACTCGGGTACTTTTAGCTCGATTAAAACATTTACGACAATCTTTCCTGAGCGGTTCAAGCCCTGAATCCCACCAATACGGCTTCTTTTTTCCCCTTACTTGAGTAAGTGGACAGGAAATAGCCATTGATTTGTTAAGGGCTAACGTGAGATCACTGACCTTGCAGTCAAGTTCAATTAAATTTGAAGGAGGATTTAAAAGATCAGGTTTTAATAGACCTTTGAGTGTTATCCTATATTTAAGCCAATCGGTTTTTCGAGGGTTTCGAAATACCAAGCGGCTAGGAGGTTCATCATTTAGACTGAATTGGATGTACCTGTGATCAGAAAACGAGTGTTCATCAGATACTTTCCAATTCAAGATCTTGTGATGAATTGTATCTGAGACAAGAGTAATATCCAATACTTCTTGTCGGTTTTTAGTAATGAAGGTAGGTTCGTTTCCCACATTACTTACTATAAGGTTAGTACTTAAAATATAATCAAAAAGAGATTCACCTCTATCATTGATATCAGTACTTCCCCATACTGTATGATGGGAGTTAGCATCACTCCCAATAATGAGACATATCTTCTGTCGTTCTGCCTGTGCGATGATTCTCTCCAGTGTATAACCGGGGAGAGGGCCGAGATTGTCATGGCCCAGATACGCCGACACTAGCCAGTACGCACCATTGGCCGTTTCCAGTCTAGCAGTGGTGATATCTCTATCGCTGAGATCAGGGAGTAAATATACGTTAGTGGTACTTTTAACTAGTATGCAAGATCTAGGTTCACCCTTACCAGATGCATACAGTAAGTAGTATCCAGGAGTTCTGAGTCCTTTAACCATGGATTTAACAATCCAGGGTTCCTGGATCAGAACAATATCCTCACCGTTTCTGGATAGACGGAGAAGAAGGGAGGCCGAAGCCTTAATAGAGTGTTGAAGGTTAATTTGGACTAATTGCAACATTTGGCTACAATCAGGCGGAATAGCCTCCTGTACGGTGTCGTTGCGTTCTTCCAAATCAGAAGATGAACTCAATAGCTCATTCTCACTCAATGGAACGAGGTTAAGGTAGTCTTCGGTCTCCATTTCGGTCAGACTGTCGACATTAGTAGAAGACTGAACCTTGATCAGGGATGACCTGGATTCCTCATCAACAATGGATGGAAAGGTGATGGATGCACCAGGGTCCCATCCCACAGGCTCACCCTCAGTTTTTTGTGGAGGGACGCGATCCGCGTCAACCTCATCTTTTTTGTATACTTTGAGGACATCACTATAGGTCTTGGATACGCCGCAATGGAGAGTTCTGGTGTTTTGCACCTTGGGTCGTTTGGGCACCGGGATGGTATCCTCTAGAGACCTTTGTTGCTTTGACGTGGAGTCGCCGCTGGTCTGCGCATTGGCTAAAATGCACTGAGCCCATTTTATCCTGGCGTCCAGCTCCGTCTTCCCTTCGACCTCCAGCTTTTCATTACCAAAGGTATTGAGAATCTTAGGAGCTGTCAGCCTGACCGTATAGCTGTCCTTTGACTGCCTATTCAGCGTAGTTGAAGGTAACGTCTTCGGGGGAGAACCCTCTCCAGTGGTGGGAGGACCATTATTCACAACCCTTACACCACCGAGTTGGGCTCCCTCCCGAGACGTACTCGGAAGAGGTTCACTCTCTCTAGAAGTGGTCGGACCGTTATTCACAACCCCACCACTACTGAAATTAGGTATTGCTACCACCTTACTTCTCTCGCTGGAATCTGTATCAGATGGGGGACCATGACTTGCCACAACCACCCCACTGAAACCGACCCCAGGAGTAACGGCAAACAGCTTTGACGCCGTGCTGCCGCCCGGTTTCGAAGGAGAACCGGTCTCACCAACTATCCTTGTTTTTGTCTTTTGTTTTGACATACAATTATTTTGGACCCACGAGTAGCGAATAAAGGTTGGTCACTCTACACAGAGATTCGCATATGTAGAGAAGGCAAGCTGATCCGAAAAGTGCCAAAAGTCGGATACTCCGTTAACGACTGAGCTAGTATTTTTAATTGGGCCCCCAGCCAGGCTGATCATCGGCACGGGTCGTGTAACACCTTAGATCCAGCCCAATAGGAAAATTGGAGTGGGTGAGGAAGGGGATATGATTTGATAAGAGTGGCAGACAGCTATTCGCCGTACTGTCAAGGAAAGGAATACTGTGTATAGGAAAACACGTCGAACAGCGATACGCCGTACCAACATGGGGGAGAACTCGTTGAACAGCTTTTCGCCGTACCACCGAGGGGGATTACGTGGACAGCTATTCGCCGTACCGACGATGGACAGGGATGGGTTTGGATAGGGAAGGTTTATGGATAAGTTATTTCAGGACTCAAGGGAAGAGGATATGATAAGATAAGAGTGACAGACAGCTATTCGCCGTACTGTCAAGGAAAAGGAGTAATGTGTTTGGGAAAACACGTCGAACAGCGATACGCCGTACCGACATGGGGGAGATCTCGTTGAACAGCTTTTCGCCGTGCCACCGAGGGGGATAACGTGGACAGCTATTCGCCGTGCCGACGTGGGACAGGGATCGGGTGTGGATGGGATAGGTGAAGCGCCCTTTGGTTTCAGGACTCATCTGGAGTTAGACTCGAGAATCTTTGACCTTACTCAGCTTCTACAACTCGTCAAGTTTGACGCTCAGGTAGAAGAACCATACTTACAATCAGGACCGGCCCGAGCTAAACTAGCGCTCTGCGCAAGCTTCAACACAGCGCCCCTCAATTCCGGTTTTTTGGTGGAAGAAGACATATTCTTATTAGCCAAGCTGTAGACTGTGATATGCGATTTTTTAACAAAGTATCCCCCAGAGATGAACGAGGCCCCAAGACGGAACACACGCGTGCAAAAAGATTTTGTGATTTAGTTTTTTTTACTGTAGATAGGAAGCTAGGCATCGACTTATTTTTGGAATAACTTATATCTGTCTTTATGTAAATTCAGAATAGGAATAGATATGAATATTGGTGCAAGCTATTAAAAAGAATTGAAAATTAAAAATATATACATAGGTAGGTAGGCGTAGTGGCTTTCTTGAAACTTGCTCAAGGTGCCCATTGGGTTCAGCGCCCTGCGCATTGGCTCCGCTTGCACGTTTAGCTTGTCACGCCCTGCTTACAATTACTTCATCTCGTAAAGTTCCAAAGTACTCGCTGTTCGAAACTCTGTGGCAGTTATGAAGAAGTTAATTGCTTTCTTTACCCAGAGGCCACACGAGCAAGTACTCGCTAGCGAGTTGAGTACATACGTTAATTGTCAAATCACTCGCCGCTCTACTCGCTTCACAACTGGCTTCGAAAAAGGCAAGCCAGTTTAGTACAGGCAATGGGGAAAAATCTGAAAAAAGTTTTGAGGTCCGCAAAGTTTGAATGCAGTTTTGAAGAGGGGTTGTTTCTCAGTATAAATCTCGATTTGCGGGATGTTTGGTCTTGTGGGGCGTCCGCCATCTTGGAAAAACGACTTCTTTTGATAATTTGCGTTTTTCTCCCTTCCTGTGCACTTTCATGAAAAAAAATATTATATACTTTCTTGTTTAAATTTATATTATCTACAAATCGGTATATAAAACATTTTTCTGATGTAGGTAATTTAGAAGTTATAAACGATAAACGAGTACAAAACTAGGCATTACGGGCTTGGTTATCGAATTACTCCCAAACTATTACTTTTATAAAAAAAGTTTCAAGTACTTTTTTGAAGATAGTTTTTCAATAAAAAAAATGAGGTATTGTTCTTAAAATTCTGACAATATTTGCTTCATCTATGAAGATTTTAAATCTAGGTTGAAGTATTTTTTCATATAGCGCTCCATTCTTAGTTGACTAGCGAGTAGGAAAAGTTTCGATGTATTAGTAACCCTCTAGCGATTACTAGCTCGTGTGGCCTCAGGGTTAAGTTTCAGAGGCATTTTAATATTTTCGAACTATTCATTTGGAGCCAAAATATTTGTTTGCTTTGAAATAAAATTTAAAATGAATGCAAGGATACCAACCTTCCCGTTTTATACCACATACTTTGATTTCTTCGTCAGTAAACCGGGGACTCCCCGGTTTATTGCTCTATTAGTGTTCATGTTTGCTCATGTTATCAGTCACTTGATCTGTTATTTTTCAGTCAAAAGTGTGCTGCGATTATGAAAAATTATGGAATACACAAAACACACATAAATTCAACAATAGCCTTTTAGATTTTATACCCATTGGTTTCCCCTTGTGTTCACAGCTTAAAATTAAAAGGAGTTTAAGAATCTGTTAACGTTTTGTAAGAACTGTCAGATGTAGGACTGCAAGAGAAAAAATATAAAAGTAGGTTTCTTATCTTACGACCTTTTTGAATGACAATCACTAAGATTGTTTGGATACGTGTACGATTTTATTTTCGATTCTGAAATCAGATCCAAAAGCATTTTTTCTTCTTTTTAGGGCAAGTACTGTCAGTCATTGTGGCATCAATCGGAAAGGCCGTTTAATGAAGTTTAAGTTAAATTTTGACATAACATTTTTAACTAAATAATAGAAAATGAAGAAAATTTAAAAAGAAAAATTCAAAAAATCTTCTGTTTAAGTGGAGTAACTGAATATATGTATATTAAAGTTAGAAGTTCAAATTCGCCTTAGAAGGGTAGGGTGGGTATACGATAGTCATCTAACTGATGAGCCCATAACTACCGTACCTGGATGAAACGCAATATGAAGTTGAGCTCATTTGAACTTCTGACTTGAATTTTTAATTTAATAAAAAAAAAATCGCTAATACCAAAAACTGAAGATTTTGGTATTGCTATTCGTCAAACAATTCTATCAAGTATTTTCAGATGCTTTGACGCTCTTTTGAGTACCAGCACCAGGCAATCAGTATATGAAAATTTCTACCTTCTACCGGGAAAAACACAAACTTGTTATAGGTACCTTGTTTTATTAAAAATTATTTTTTGTAGACATCATTATGATTTTCCTTTAAAAAATGTGAGCTCACCCAAAAAAAACGTCAGCTCACCAAGGCCGTAGCCAGATAATTATTTATAATTTATAATTTTTCGAAAAAAATATTTCATTATTCTTCTTCAAGCTAAGTACATATACAGTTCTTTTAAGTTAAAAAAAAAGCTTTTAGTGGTGACAAAAAAAAAATTGTACTCAAAGAAAAAATGTCCGTGCAGTAAACGATTTTTTTTATATTAAAGCAGAATATAATTTCCAAACGCATTTTTTTTTTTGAAAAAAATGACAGTGGCATTTTTTGCGTGAAAATAAATTTCTCGCTATAAGCATAGTTTACAGTTCCCATGCGAACAAAAAATTTTAATTTTCAAAACGATTTTCCACCTATTCTGTGCACCAAATTGAATAACATTCAAGGAGAAAAACGTTTGCCTTAGCCTAGGCCATCGATTGAGTCATTAATTTACCCTTAATTAATTAACAATAGGTCTAAAAAAGGAAAATAAATTTATATTTATTTTTTTGGAAGTGTAAACCGACCATCCAAAAAAAATATTTTATTCACCACTCTTTTTTTCGCATGCAAAACAATTGTCGGTCGATTGACATTTCGTGACAGCAATAGCTTTTTTTGCATGAAACTGTAAACCAATCACGCAAACAATTAATTTTACATTTCACCTCAATTATTTTTGACATGCGAGAATATTTGTATAATTTTTTTTTTGTGAACTGTAAACTAGGCTATAAATCCTTCTTTTCAGTTCCCGTGCGAAAATCTATGCAAATATTTTCACATGTCAAAAATTATTCAGGTGAAATAGAATATTACTTTTTTGCATGATTGGTTTACTGTTTCATGCAAAAAAGAACCATTGCTGTCATAGAACTACAAAACAATTGGGCAATTGTTGCCCGTGAGATAAGGTATGGTGAATAAAAAATATTTATGTTTCCAAAAAAAAAAAAAAAACGATATTCACCTCACAGCATTATTTGCAGGCAAATTGATCATGCATCCAAAATTTATTGTTTTCTAATCTATGTATAATCTATTAATGAGTTGTTAGTTAACGAATCAATGGATGGCTTAGGCAAAGGCAAACGTGAGCTAAATTAAATTAAACTAATTAATAACTATGGCAGAAATGTGAGTACAAATGTGAGCAAAAATTGGGGGGGGAAATCAAACCCCTGTGATCCCCCCCTAGCTACGGCGTTGTAGCTCACCCATACGTTTGATCCTGGCTACGGCCGCGTGAGTAAATTTGACTGATAGTGCACAGGTTACCTACTAAATTTTAAACTCACTCTTGCGGAGTCGCAAAAGCGATGTACACAGTACACTGCACTTGTTTGAGGTCAGTATTTTCGCAATCGTTTTTTCTCGATAAATACCTGTGAGGAATATTTTTCCTGTAAATGTTTGATATCTGTGAGTAGGTATACTGTCCAATAAAAAAGGATATCGTTGAAGCGGTAACTTGGAAAATTCTTAGGAATTCTTCAAGTTATAAATGAATGTACTGCAAAAAATGGTATCAAAAATTGCGTCACTTGATTGAGGCCACTTAAAAAATCTTTCAAAAAATTAACAAAAATACCCAAATTTTAACTTTTTTTTGTTTTTAAACATTTATTTATTATGTTTTTTGTTAAAATAAATGAGTACGCCCACTATTTTTTGGAATTAGGGCCTTAGGACGGTTTGGAATTGAATCGTTTAGTTTTTTTTAATCAAGCAAAATCTTGCTCCAGGCATCTCAGATAGTTTCCAGCTTCATAAAATGTTATATAAAGCCAAGTTCAAAACTTTTCGATGTTGTTTTAGTCCGGTGAATAGGGTGACCATGGCAAAAGTTACACGTATTTCGAATGAATCCAGCCTCGAGCTACCCTGGATGTGTGAATATGAGTGTTATCTTGTTGTTAAATACAAGGTACAAGTTCAGCAATGTCTGTTATTTTTAGAAATGCCCATTCCAACAGATGCTAATAGCTATTTCACAGTTAGTTTTTGAAGTTATAAACTACAATTTAATTGTTCCATGACGTACGATTGGGAATACTTGTTAAAATAAGTTCCACTTCTCTTAAATCATAAAAATAAAAATTCTAACCGAAGAGACAACCCATTTCCATTCGTTGCTTCAAAAAACAAGCCCCCTGGCGAAATTCATGTGAAGATCCTTATTGTTGTTGCCATAAGACTGGTATCTTTATCATTTTCTTACGCTGAGTGTTATTATTGGCTTAAAATATACTTAAAACCGTAAGAAAACTGGCTAGTATATCACTTTTTGACTATCTTCTGAGCATTCATAGTGCAGAATTCGAGGTATTCTGAAGAACTGACCATTTTTCTCGGATGATTTTGCTTTGCTTCTGCGTCTTTTTCATTTTTGACAATAGTGTTTTGTCTCTGATAGATAATTTTTGACAGGCTTATCACTTCCTTCAATTCTCCATGCTATTTCACGCCTTGAAAGTCCCAGTTCCTTGAAATCATCTAATGTCCCTACAGGCGCGGATCCAGGAATTCAGCTACCGAATTTGAACTGAAACCTCTTGAAATATATAGTCTTGAATTTTCTACATATCTGGTGATTAGAAAAAGTCCAATTTTATCATGACTTCATAACAGTTGAAGGCATGATCAGAGATCTGCCCGTCGCTCACTACGTGACCAGGCTCTAAGAATGTATCGGACTCCTGCTTAGAGTAAAAGTGCACACAATTCTTGCAGCTGGAAAACTTATTTAGAGAGTTTCTATGGAATTTTTGGAAGCTCTTTTTCAAAATTCCGTTATAAATCCAAGTACCTACTGCAACAGATATGTCTGCTATAGTTTTGTTTTAACAAAATAGAGTATTAGGATTCACATAACGAAGAGGTGGACATACAATGGCTTTTGTTAAAACTTTTTTGTTTGTTTTTGAAATATATCGGAGCTTGTATGGAGTTTTTAAAGCCTTTTTTCAATATTCCATTCCAGGTACTGCACCAGATTTGTTTTCTAATGAAAATAAAATGCACGACTGGGTCGCACGTACTTGCTCTTATGTTCAAGACACTGTGGGCTTAAGAAAATTGTATATATAAACATGGAAATTATGAGAGAAAAATGTAGAGAAGCATGAAATACGACTTTTAAATTGGATAAAACAACTCTTTTGACAGTTTGATGTGGAAAAAAAGAATGCCATCTTAATTCTTGATTGAATATGATTGTATGGGAAAAAAATTTAAAATCGTTGGAGCGGTTTTTAAAAAAATTAATTTTTTATATATAAAATTCTTAAAACATTTTTAAGAACAAATCTTGGTATGCAAATCTAAAGTATATAAAGTGTATATGAACACAAAATTTGAAAAAAAATTGTCAACCCGTTTTTGAGATATCGAATTTTCAAAAAAAAATTTTGAAACTTTTTTTAAAAATCCAAAAACTTTTTTTTTGAAAATTTTGATATGCAATATTATTTGATCTTATTAGAATTTTGCACATAAGAAAATTCATCTAAATCCGTTTAGCTGATAACGAGAAAATTCAAAATAAAAAAATTCGTTCTATGACAGGTACTATTAATAGTTGCTAAGTGTAAAATTTTATAATTTTTGGTAGTAGGTCGTACTAATTTAAGTATATGAAAAAAGTTTAATCAAAATCGTAGGAGTAGTTTTTAAGCAAAAAAATATTTTCTTTTGCGGTTTTTTAACTTTTGTATGGAAGGTACCGTTATTTTTTCATAAATGTAAAATTTTTTTCTAAAAATATTTTAGAGAGTACTAAAAAAGTCTTAAATACCGAGTTTCAAACAAATCGATCATGTCGATTTCGAAATATTTGATTTTCCAAAAGAAAATTTGAAACATTTTTTAAAAATCCAAAAAATATTTTTTTCAAAAATTTTGGTACACAAAACTATTTATATTTTTTGGAAGCTTTTGTATAAAAAAAATAATTGAAATCGGTCGTACCGTTTTGAAGAAAATAAAAAAAATGGTTCTTTCGGAGGTACCATTAATAACCATTTTTGAAAAATGGTATTCCACCAAAAGAAAGCCTTTGCTAAAATAAATTTATTGAATTTTTTTTAAGAAAAGTTGTCGAGCCGATTTTGAGAAAAATACGATTATGTAAAATTGCTAAAAAAAATTGTATGGCAGGTACCGTTATTTTTGATTCTAAAAAAAAAATTAAAAAAACGTGTCGGCAGAATAACCAAAAACCACTATGTACCAAGTTTGAAGAAAATCGATCGAGCCGTTTTTCTCCATTTACGTTAATGAAGCTCCAAAGTTAATTCGTCACTGTGATGAGCACCTATTCGCTGACGACCTTCAATTAATGAAAAACTGTCCGATTGGTATGATAGAGGACTGCGTCACAAAGATAAATGAGGATCTCTCATCAATTAACCGATGGTCTATGAAATGCGGCCTCACTCTAAATCCTCAAAAAACGAAATGCCTTATTATATCAAAAAGAATAATCGATGCTTCTAACTTCCCGGCAATTGAACTAAACAACACTCAGGTGGAGTTTGTGGATACAGCAAAGAATCTAGGCATATGCTTTAATCGAACGTTAAGCTGGAACAACCATATTACACAGGCTGTAGGCAAGGCGTATGGTGCTCTTCGTTTGCTTTGGCCAACCAGAAGCTTTACCCCTTTGGATACAAGGAAAATGTTAGCTAAAGCTTTGGTGGTGCCAATCTTGACTTATGGCTGTGAAATTTTTTGCAAGCTGGACAGTGTAAGTCAAAGAAAACTTAACGTTGCGTTTAACAGTGTCGCTCGTTATATTTATGGTTTACGTCGCTATGACCACATTTCATTTTTCTCCAAGAGTATATATGGGATTTCTTTCGATAACCTTTTAAAACTTAGAACCCTGATAATGTTTTTCAATATAGTCCAAACGCGCCAGCCTTCGTACCTTTATGATAGAATCCAATTCTCGCTTTCTAGAAGATCAAACCAAATTATAATTCCACGTTTTTCATGTCTTACATCGGAGCGACAGTTTTTTGTCAGTGCTTCTCGGTTATGGAATTCCTTACCACGCCATATAAGAAACACAGATAATTTAACTAGTTTTAAAAGAAATGCCTTCGTGCATTTTTCGATGCAATAGTTTAATTTTTTTCGACTTTGTTTCTGTTGGGTTTGCTACACCTTCTTTCTTTCTTTTTTCTTCCTTTTGGTTAAAATACCTTGTACAGTGTAAATATTCTTTATTCATTTATTTATAAATTGTTAATCTCTAATTTTTATAAAGTTTATTCACTTAATTTTTGCTATTTTTAACTTTAAATATTGCATTGCTATTAAATAAGTCCACTTTTAAGCTTTTTTATAAACAAGATGTAAATCTTAAAATCAAGCTATTATTACAATAAATACAAAATACAAATACAAAAATACAAAATACTTTTTTGGAGTTCTCTATCATCGTAATATCATGTTTGATTGTTATCTCAAAATTTTTTTTTTGCACGAATCCAAAACTTGCCTTATAGTACCTATAATCGCAAGTAAAAAGTATAAAAATGTCAGAGAGGCAGACATATTGCTTAAGTACAAAATCAGCTGTCTTTGGTTTTTGTATGGACATTTTTTTAAAAATTCCGTTACAAATCTGGGTACTGCACCAAGTATCAGCACATTACTTTTTTTAATAAATTAAAATTAAGTATTAAAGAGACAAAGAGCCAGACATATTCCTTCAGTGAAAATTGTGGTTGTTTAAACTTTGAAATACAGTAGAACTTATATGGTGATTTTTAAAGCCTATTTTTCAAAATTCAATTAAAAAAATAGGAACTTCACCATTTGTCCGCCAATATCTTTTTTCAAATATAAAAATTAACAGGAAACACATTTTATTTTATTTGAAAAGAAACAGTGAAACGTGAATGGAGATTTTTCCTTATATTTTGTATCTCAAAATTCCGTTAAAAGTCCGGGTACTGCAACTGGTGTCTGAAAATTATTTATTTTTGGTTATATTTACTATTTTGTATTAAAATATAAAAGACCTGAAGGTATAACTCACTCCAAGATGTACTACACCCTATGCCTGCCTTTACTATAGAAACAAGTTTAAAGTCTAACTTCTAACATATCAAAAGGCTGAACATACTGCTATCACGTTTTAAGGTCGATTTTTTTGACTTTTGCTACCCCGGTGGAATGCCCATTCCATGCTCAGGAAGTCTAGTAGAATGGCTCCACTTATCGTACAGAAATACCGTAAACCTGCCGACCACTGGCTCTTAGACTATAATCACCGCATATGAAAACCATGACTGGTGGCACCTATATATTATCTAAAAGGGTGCGCGGCTATCAGTATTTTTTGTAAAAATTTATTTCCTGACTATATCATAACGAAGTTAGAATTTGCTAAAGAAAATAGAAGCTAACCGAAAACGAAATCTTATCTATAGTCGTTGGAAGCGCTTTAATCTTGATGTGTTTCATGAAAGATTTCGTTCTCCCCGCAATTTAGTTGTGCTTCGTATCAAAACAGCCAAACGACAGTACTACGAAAATGTATTGAATCCTGATATGATAACCAATCCGGAAAAAATGTATGGCAACATTTGCGAAAACTAGGTAATGGTAAACGACTCATAGAGACTCCTTCTAATATAGATTGCAACCTACTCAATGCCCAGTTTGTGTCTGAATCCGATCCTTCAACAAATAATTCATCAAGTGCTCATGACTCAGAGCATTTTAATTCGATTGAAAATGCTTATGATTCTGAACAATGTTTTTACTTTATTCATTTCACCGAAGACGATATAGTAGAGGCTATTTTATCTATTAAGTCGAACGTGGTAGGAATAGATGAAGTAAATCCTAAATTTTTGAAAATTGTTCTGCCTCAAATCATAAAATTTGTAACTCATTTATTCAACTCTATATTAACTACTTGTGACCCCCAGTTTCACAGTGAGAGTTTAAACTCCACTTTTGGTTTAAACTTCAGTTCAGTAGAACAATTGAACTCAGTTTAAGGTTTAAACGAGACTGTGAAACTGGGGGTGAGTATCCAAGACTATGGAAGAATGCCAAGATACTTCCAATTCCTAAGACAAAAAACTCTGCTAACCCTGAAAACCAGCCTATTGCTATATTGCCATACCTGCCCAAAGTTGTCGATTTTAAAACAAATCCAAGCATACCTAAATACAAACCGACTTTTAAAGCTCAAACCAATCAAGTTTTCGAGAAAGCAGAAGTTGCAAAACTGCTCTTCTACTTGTTGTAGATGATATTCGAAGATCGATGGACACTAGTTAATTATGCTACTTTTTTTTTAACGTTGTTGGACTTTTCCAGAGCGTTTGACACGGTTGATCACTTTACACTTTGTAAAAAGCTTAGAGATGATTTCGGTTTTTCTTCTTATGCAGTAAAACTTTTGCACTCATACTTAACCGATCGTCAGCAATGTGTGGCTGTGGGAAGCCAGTTGTCGTCATATCTTGCAGTCCCTGCAGGAGTGCCACAGGGTTCTATTCTTGGGCCGCTATTATTTTCGCTATATGTCAATGAAATTCCTCATCTAGTTAAGTCCTGCAACGTCCAATTATACATATGCAGTCCGTTAGATGGCATAAGTAATGCTATCAGCCATATTAATGAAGACCTAGAAATTATTCTGCAGTGGGCTCTAAAGCATAACCTTTCTCTCAACCCGGGGAAGTCAAAGACACTATGCATTTACAAACGCATTTTAGATACGTCAATTTTTTCACCAGTTCGACTTGGTAGATCAACCATTGACTATGTGCATTCTGCCAGGAACCTGGAGATAATTTTCAACGAAACTTTAACTTGGACTGATCATGCAGCTACTACAATTGGTAAACTATATAGTGCTTTGGGCCTATTATGGTCAACCCAAAAGTATGTTCCTGTAAAAACTAAGATGTTGCTTGTCAAAGCACTCCTGCTACCCATTTTGTTGTACGGATGTGAAGTTTTCTGTAGTCTTGACTCCTCAACAAGGCAAAAACTTAATGTCATATACAACAATCTTGCAAGATACATTTTCAATATAAGTTGAGCATATTTCTAGTTACTCAAAACAAATAATAGGTCTGACTTTCGATAATCTCTTAAAGCTTAGGTCACTTATCCATTTACATGTAATTATGTAGTGCCGTCAACCTGAGTACCTGTACAACCGATTAGTTTTTGGAAGTTCACTAAGAACCGCGGTCCTAATTCAACCCAGATTTTATTGCCTGCAATCAGAGCGTACGTTTATTGTCCATGCCACTCAATTATGGAACCCTTTACCAACAACGATCAGAAGCATCATTAACGCGAACACATTCAAAAACCGTCTTTTTAAACACTTGGCCAGTAATACTTAGGTAAGCAAAAAGAATTAAAAATGAATAAATAATTAAAAAAAAACATTTTATTTTCGAACATTCTTAAATATTGTAAAGCCTTCACTTATAATAAGATTGTACTCTTAATGTGAAATTATCATTAATAAATACGAAATAACCATTACATTTACAGGTCATGGTTTTCGTATAGTTTACTAAAATATATGGAATTACCCAAAAAGTTTATCTCTGTTTTCTAATGTGTTGAATAACAAGTAAAGATTGCTCGTATTTCTTCTTTTCTCTGGAGCTCTGGGGGGGGGGGGGGGGGATCATGACCCCCATGACGCCACTGTGTCTCTATTTCTGATACCATCAAAGTGTTTCCAGAGCACATTTGTATTTTAAATTTAAAATAAAATATAGTTTTCGGCCTTTTTTCAAATATTATAAACTTTTTTTAAGAAAAAATGAACGATATTAACTTTAGCAAATCAATATTTGCAATGGCAATGGAAGTGCATTCATAAAACTTGTGAAATTCCTACGGATTTTCCAAGTTACCCCTTCAATGGTATCCATTTTTATTGGACAATATGTTTACGTACTCACAAGTATCAAAAGTTTCCAAGGAAAATATTTCCTAGAGGTATTTATGGATACAAAAAATGATTGCGAAAATAGTGGCATCAAACAAGTGACGTGCAGTGTATATACACGATATAAAGTGTTCTCGAATTTTCTGTAGACCTCATCAAGATTGTGAAAACTGTGGGAACAATAATTTCGCCGGAACATAATCCCAGCACAGCTGGCAAGGCTACACGAAACTGACCCCCCGCCTTAAATCCTGGATACGCGCCTGCTTTTGTTAGTTAGCTAATGTTTAATTGATGATTTGAAAATCGGTACTGTTTTTATTTTCAAATCATAAAACCAACAAATAAAACAAATGTAGGTTTTATTTTATTTTTTATTTTCCTTGTCGATATTTTGTTACATAATCGAATTAAAAAATAAACCATCATAACAATATTAAACCTTCATTTCTATTTCTCAACTTTACGTATTTTCATACAAAATGTGTAATGTATATTTTGAAATAATTTATACAAAATGTGTAATAAATAAAATTATTTTCCAAAGTATTTGAGAAAATTAACAATAACTTAACATTGCTGCTGAGAAACGTTGCCCATGTTTTTATTTTCCTTTTTACAAAAAATTCTCTACAACTGCAGTCCACTCATTTAAGTTTTTGGGCAGAAAATTATTGACACCAAAAGAGCACAATTAATAAAATAAGTATTATAAGTACACAAAAACTAAATTATTACAAATTATTATATTTCAATGATTTTGCTACATAATGTTTTTTTTTATAATTAAAACCTATAGTCTGTATTTTCCTTTTTTGTCTGTGTGTGTAATTCTTAAATTATTTTATTTTATATTTTCATATTTTGTTATACTTAAATAATACTTAACAACAATTTTTATTTCCTATACATTTTGTTTTATTATTATTATTATTTATTACTTTTACTCTTCATTTAAATTTACAACTTATAAGTCTATAGGTTTTCTTATCTGCTTTACATAGATAAATTGTTTCTATATTCATTTCTATTACACTTGCCTAAGAACACATATATATATGCAAGTGTTTATTATATTATATAGTTATACCTATATTCACATGCATATATATACATTTTCGTATGTTTTAATCGTTTTAAATATTTATTTATTTTTGAAACAGTCAGTCGCACACTTTGTTTTATATTATTTAAAATAAATTAATCTAAATACATTAAATTTATAAGTATTTTGTATATACCCACTTTACTTTTTTTGTAATTTTATTTTAGATATTTCTTCTCAATTTTGCTTATGACTCGTATATCGCATTCTGTTGCACTCTGCTTTTATCTGTTTGTTAATTATATTTCAATATGATGCAGTATAATATTAAAAGCATACTACAACAAGTTTTGTTTTGGGTTCTTGTTAATACATATTAAAATAATACATAGTTATTTATTATTATTTAAAATACACATAAACTTCATAATAATTTTTCTCATCCTTTACACATTTTCTTTACAGAAACACAATTTTCCCTCGATTTATATATATATATAAAGATATAATAATTATTGTATAATACAAAATAAAATCAATAAATATATTTTTTGTGTGTGGTTCATTTTTCAGTGTTTTTTTTAAATAATTAGCTTTTTGAAAAATAGCATTTCAACTAAGCGTTAATAACAAATATTTTAATATTTTTTTTAGTTCGTATTTTATTGGATAAATGGAAAAACAGTGCAGCGTTTTGTATTTTTGTGGTCTAAATGACACTTAAAAAACTTTGGCTAGTTTTTGTGCAAGGAAAAAATAAAAATCTTAAAAAAAAAATATTGTTATTACACATTTTAGAAATTTTTTTTTAAATTTTTTTTTATATTTTGAGAATTGATGTACAATTTTATATATATAAATAATTTTATTTAGTAATGCGGAGTATAATAATGGAAATATGCAGATTATAGTTTGAATATAAAGAGTGTCGTCAAATCGATTGGTGCTGAACGAGCGTTATTTAATGTTAAAATTTATGTAGGGTTAAAAAAATAGAAAAAAAAAATAGACATGTTATTCAAAATATATATTAAAAAAATGTTTATAAGAAAATGTAAATTTTTTTCATCGATATTAAACTTTTTGAAAGAATTTAAAAAAAAAAATTAAATTGAATTATTTTCTATACAATGAAATGCGAGACTTTTAAGTTTTTATAATTGTATCACTTCGACGAAGAGTCAAACAACGAGATTGGATTTTTTTTAAAAGGCATAAATATTTGATTTTGTTTAATATGTTTTGTTTTCTTGTATTTAATTTGTTTGTTTTTGTTTTTATTATAAACGAACACATATGGAAATTGTAATAATGCTTTTAAGCTTGCAAAAAAAATCCTGCTTACAGCAAATTTAATATTAATAGCGGACGGAATTTCCGATTATACGGTGAGTATTTTTGAACAAATCCTTAAGTTTTATTTTTATTTTTTTTCAAATATTTTTTCTATAGAGATTTATAAGATTGAGATGTGTTCATAGTAAGGGTAAAGTGCTTTGTTGAGATTAAATATAGATGAGAGAAAACTTAAAAAATTGATGGAGTTTAGAGTAAAGATACATAAAGCTGGTAAATATGTATGTTTCGGCATTAGAACTTGAAATTTATGTTAAATAAATTTATTCAACTAAAGTCTTAAACGAAAACTCTGCTATCTATACCTACATTGTTTCTTTATAAGATTCTTTAAAAGTAAACTTGAATCTTTATTGAATTTGTTCCTTTTATTGGAAATTTAATGCTCTTTACCAAATAGTATTTTGCAGTTAAATGTATCCAACATATTCTGGTTTTGTTCATTCAGAAACATACACGGATACGATACGAAGTTATCCAAGATAGGCTGCCCTAGTGAAACATGAACGCGACCATTATTAAGCTTGTGACATGCAGTTTGACTTTAAGGAAAAACACTCACAATAATCACAATCACTGTTGGATGTTTTGTGGATGTCGAGAAAACATTGGACAGCACATAGGAAATTTTATTTTTTCTTTGTCCATATTTTTGTCGAATATCTTTGAAAACCATACACAAAATGCACCTGAGCCAGGTTCGAAACTATTCCCCTTTGTCTACAGCTTGACATTCGACAAACCTGTCCCAACTTAATTGCGAGAACCTTCTCTTTGCTGATGGCTCTTTCATTTACGGCACGTTAATGTCAGTAACCGCTTGGAAAAAAGAAGTACACATAAACAGACTGTTCGAATTCTACAGGAAGTAGGATCATCACTTCCAAATCGGAAATCGGTGGTAGAAGCAAGTCGCACCAAGTCAGCCAAGTAGTCCATCAGACACATAAGGTATTCCTAAACTCCTACAGATCAACCATAGTAGCCAAACGGAGCGTGAAGTACCTACCTGAGTGATTTACTTCAATGAGTTTCTTCAGTTCAACCCGCCTGCCATTAGCAGTCTACGCCCTTGATAAGAAGAAGAATAAGACTAAGCCCATGCCATAGCCAATAGACGAAAATAAATAAAAGCAACTCCTACAGCCAGTAATAAATTATTGACTAGCTATTTAACTACATATTTGCACCGGGACTACACTCTGACCAGCAACGCAGATAGACAGAAATACTACAAGAACGAGCACAGTAGTGAATATAGTCCTATTGGACAGGCACCTAATGTTTTCGAAAAATAAACTAATTGGGAATATAAGCAAATACAACCAAAGTCGACCTACCTCATTGTGTTGGCAACCCTGGACGACAACACTATCACATTCACAGCAGGGCTTTTTACCTAACACCATCTAAATTTCAAACTCAGGACCTCGGCACTCATGACGTTTAGGTAACAACCATTTTTTTTATTTCGGATGCAAAAACACTCGACTTCAACTGAATAAACGGATTTCAAAGTTGGTTTATCAATTAATAGAGAATTAATATAAACAATAAAAACTATTTCAAACAAATTTTGTATTTCCTTCCATTAAGTTTTATCACCAGTTTCTATATTTGTGCTTATTCAGTTGACGCAAAAAAAACTGCATTTTTCTATGGAAAGATAGCTGGAGGAAAAATAGTAGTGCCTTTTCGAATTAATCTTTCTGTTTTCTTTTCCCAACATCATAAACAAACAGTAATGATAATCAAATGATTAATTATCTAATGCAAAAAATGGACAAGTACCTTTGAAAATTTGTATCCCTATTCAGTTGAAGCGGAGTGTAAATATTTGGACATTTTTTTTGTAAGTGTGTCTGTCAAAATGCCGAAGTGTTAGCTGTCACTTTGACTCTGACAATTTGGTAGAGATTCCTATTGACAACGTGGAAGCAGTTTCCTTCTGCGCTGACGCAGGGCCAGTCTAAAGGTATTGTAACGGGTGATTTTTTAAGAGGTTTAGAACTTTAAAAAAAAAAAACACAAAAAATTCGAAAAAATGAATGAAATATTTATTTGAATCGATAGTTTGAACCTTGCAATTTAATGTTTAAAGATAATTTCATGCAAATGTTGACCGCGGCTGCGTCTCAGGTAGCCCATCCGCTGAGTCCAATTTTGGCATACTCTTTCACACATATCGGCCGGTATCTCACGAATGAATGCATGGATGTTGGCTTCCAGTGCGTCAATCGAAGCGGGCTTGTCCCTATAGACATTAGCCTTGACATACCCCCACAAGAAATAATCTAATGGTGTCAAATCGCACGATCTAGGCGGCCAATTGACCGGCCCGAAACGTGAAATTAACTGTTCACCAAACTCGCCTCGCAATTGCGCCATTGTTTCGCGTGCTGTGTGGCATGTGGCACCGTCTTGTTGAAACCACATATCATGCAAGTCAAGAACTTCCATTTCGGGCAAAAAAAAGTTTGTTATCATCGCTCGGTAGTGCTGTAACAAAGGCCTAACTGCTGGGAACGGCGCCGAATCGACATTTCGCGGTCTTCTGTCACACTAGCTGATACGGCCGCAATATTTTCTTCACTACGCACAGTACGTAAACGTGTTGGTGGTTTAATGTCCAACAAAGTAAATTTGGTGCGAAATTTGGTCACAATCTTCCGAATAGACTGCTCAGAAGGTCGAGAATGCCGACCATAAAATGGAAGCAGCGCGCGATGAACATTTCGAACCGAGCACGAATTTTGATAGTAAAATTCAATAATTTGCAAGCGTTGTTCATTTGTAAGACGATCCATGGTTAAATTGCAAACCAAACTGAAGCTGTTTGACAGTGACACAAGGTACTAAACACACGTCAGCTGTCAAAACCAGTGTTGCCAAAACCAAACCAGCTAAAAAATCACCCGTTACATGTAACGTAATGGTCAGGAGGACTCTGCTCTGAAGCTAGTGTCAAAAACCGACGAAAAGTAGCTTTCCGTATTCACTACTAAGTCAACCAACCTCCCGCTCCCGAGCGTACGTCGGTTGAATATGAACATGCATAATAGGTGCGTTTGGTTACTTTTGTAGCACGATACTCAAAAACTGTCAAATTATTGAAACAGAAATTTGCATAGCAAAAATTTGAAATGTGGAATTTGTGAAAAGTAGTGCGACGTGTCGTAGGAATTTGTAGGAAATTTCAGTAACCAAATAATAAAACACATTGAACGTCCATCTTGTTTTTTTCTATCGAATTCCCAGGCATGAAAAAAAACCGAAGCCCTATGCGTCATTTGGTCTGTTTGTGTACTTCTCAGAACTGCCTATTTCCATCCATTTTAGTCAAAAGTTCTGTCAATGTTCATCCTATAAAAAAAAATTAAACTGACAGATCTCTGGACTAAAATGGGCAGTTTTGGGAAGTTCACAAATAGAGGTATTATTTTTGCATTTTGGAAGTTGGAACGCAGAACATTTTAGGCTGGATTGAAGAAAAGTTCATCTGTTTCACGGAATGCAATTCAATGTCAAAAATGTCAGAATAAGAAAGAAAAAAGAAAGAAATACTTGTTTCTGAAAAGACCTTGCACCCCTTTCGCACGAGGAGATTTTTATCTCCAGCAACTCTAGTTTTTTTTTTTTTTTAATTTAAAAGGAAACTATATAAAAATCTTCGGAGATATTCTTTCCTTGTGTGTAAGCTATATGATTACACACAAGATTTTTGAGGAGATTAAAAAAAAGCGTCAAAAACTCTCCAGTAATTTTTTCGAGCTTGGCCAGCTTTTGCCAGCAAAAATTTAAAAAGAATACAAATACGTAAACAGTAGAAACTTCTTCCAAATGATGTTTCTCAAATTTATTACAAACACCTCAGTTACTATCGCATCGATGAAAGTAGTCGAGCAACGTTAAAAACGAAACAAAAGTCATTTATTTTGTTTCAATTTTCGATTTATTTTACCGATGCGACAATTAAGAAGAACGTCAAGTCAACAAAAGTAGCTCGCCTGGTTGACATTCGGCTTTAGTCTTCTTAGGAAAGATATTTGTAATAGAAAAATATCACTGGATTTATTTTTAATTATAAATAAAAGAAATAACACAACTAAGAATCACCTTTGCTCGTCCCAGCAACCAAAAACTTTATACTTCAGCCACTTACTCTGATAAATCAATGTAAAAATTGGTCACAATCACTTGGAACTTTGTTTTTTTTTTGCTATCTTTATTTTCTAAATTTCGGAAGTTAAAAGTTAAAATATTTGTTTTCAAAAAATAGGACAATATTATTGTAGTACTTTACGACTGAATGAGTTACACAGCACTATGAATTCTATGATAGAATGTCTCAAGGAGATATCATCAGGTATAAATTTATTGTAGTTGGAAAGAATTGAGGAGGTTGAAAACTATGTAAAAGTAGGTAATTAAATATTAAAAAATATTAGCGAAAAGCAATTTCTAACTTAATATAATTATGTTAACTAGAATATGATATTTTCATATTCATCGTGAAGATGAAGCTTCGAACTCAAGTTTATTTAATCTTTTTCAAAACAAAATAAAATACCCGAATGGCATCCGCTTATGCCAAAACTTTCATTATCAAAACTTCAACCTTATTGGGTAAGAATACTATTGATACTCCTTAAAAAAATGATAATCTTCGCTTCAAGGAAATATAAACATGAATTTAATATAACTTGTGGTTTTTAAGCAAATAAATAAATAAAACTAAATATCTTAATCCAGATTACAAAAAAAAAAAAAACCGTTAAACAAAAATAATGGCTCCGTCAACAAAATCGTTGATTCATTTCTGTATTTACATTACATATTACCACGTCTCTAAAATTTGTTTTTTTTTGTTGCTATCATTCTCATTCATTGTTACGATTAACATCGAATATGTTGCTAATACTGAATTTGTCTATTATACTTTTTTTTTTGCTTTTTTTTTTTGAAAACATGCATTTTCAACAACTGTGTTTTGGGGCTAAAATAAGTATTATAACTGCATTTAATATAACTATATTTACCTTGCGCTTTGTTTGTTTTATTTTTACAGCGCATTTTTTAGGTGTATAAATGTAACTTATGTGCCTTTTATTATTCTGTATTTATTTTATCTTTATTTTTTGTTTACTATTTTATTGTCAAACTTTATTGAGTTGTTAAGTGTGAGTTATATGCAAAAGCAAAAATGATAAACAATAAAATATTTTCTTTCCTACATTACCATGATGTTGTAAAAATAAATATCAGCTGTGTTCTTATACATAACGCTCAATTATATATTTATATATGGATAAACTTAAACTTAAAAATTAATTGCAAATTAAATATTGTTTTATTTTAAAACATTTTACATTTTCAAAATTTATATATATAATTTTTTGTGAGAATCTAAATTTATTTCTTGTTTTTAATTTTTCATTTACCATTTATTTAGTTTATAATTTTAATTTTACCTAATATTTACATTTAAATTTATCATTTACTTTGATATGAATGAAAAAATGTATTTTTGTTTTTGTTGCAATTGAAATATTTTTATTTACAGTGCAAATTAAAATAATTAAATTTAAAATCATTTGTATGATTATTAAAAATATAATTAAAAAATGCACAAAAAAGCCAAAGCGACATCTTTTTAATATTCTTTATAGAAAAAAAAAATATGAAAATTATAAAAAAAAATTTCGCATAGAAACGTGATAGTCTTCGTTAAATTGTTGTTCAATATACATTTATATAGTATTCAGAAATAGATTAAAGAAAAAATTAGTCTCCTTTTTTTTTTGTTTAGCAAGTACAATAAGCGTACTTTTATTTTTTTTTTAATAAAAACAACATTATAAAGATTTAAAATATATTTAGTCCTTGATAAACACAAAGAAGTGTTCTTGTAAGAAGTGCAAATTGTTCTTTTGAGATTGATTTTTATTTTTGTTTGCTTTTTTGGTACGAGTTTGTATCCTTCTTATGATATGTTTACATTTTTGTTTGCATTAAGTCTACTTGTTGTAGCTATATATTGTAAATGATTCGTTTCTGTGATATATTATGCATTTTAAAATGATGTCGCTTGCAAAGCTAAAAATATATATTTTATATAAAATTTGTAAAAAAAAAAAAAACAAATTGAGAAAAGATACTGTTCAGTGCAGAATTTGCAAAAGAAATCTGTAAAAAAAAATTAAACATATTTATAGTTGGAAAACTGCCTAATAAGAAACTTTTAAAAATGTTATTTAAAACATTTTTTTTTAAACTTAACTTAAGTTGCAAATTGGTTAGCTGTTAAGACACAGAGTATCTATGACTTGATACGTCGCAAACTCATGCCATTCAAAGACATATCTATCCGATACGTGTCGATGGGTTCTTCTGGATAACCAATCGAATATGCAATAACATGACTGAAACCAAAAAAGAAAACAGTTTTCTACTAGAGTTGGACACCTAAGTTCATTTGAGTGATGGATCAATATATGTAGTATAAATCACGGTACTGAACCAGATAGGAAATTCATTTTACTTAAAAATAGTTAATTTAACAAAAGACAAAATGACAAAATTGAACCTTAACTTGCTTAAATAAGTCTAAAGCTAGAACTTTTATGCTCGGAGGGGCACTTTAGTGGTCGGAAGAAAACAAGCGAATACACGGAAAGTATATATAATTGCGGAGTGGAACGTTTCGTTCAACTTTGGTTACGGAAGTGAGGTGCGCTCCCGAGCCATAGAAAAACAAAAAGAGATAAATGGAAAATTGTTAAGTTCAGTTTAGGTGAGTAAAAAATCAGTAAAAAATCATCAACAATTTCAGATTTGTTAGAGGTTTTTTATCCATCGACATCGTAGCCATCCGCCAAGAGAATTTGGCTGTTGATAACTTGATAGAAATAGGGGACGAAAATCATCAAAAATTTGAGATTTATTAGATGGTTTTTAATCCATCAACATCGTAGCCATCCGTCAATGGAATACGACAGTTGAGCGCTTCAAAGAAAGGAGGCGAACAATTTTTTGACAAGGAAAGTGTATTTTGATCCAAATGCGAACCAATCGCCTTAATATCACCTTTTTCCGGAGCAGTAAAAATTCATCAACAATTTCAGATTTTTTAGACGTTTTTTAGTCCATTGAAATCGTAGACATACGTCAATAGAATTTGGCAGTTGATGGCTTGACAGAAATAGGGGATGAACTGCATTTTGACAGAAGTATATTTCAATACAAATGTCACCCAATTGCTTTAAAATCACATTTCACTGGAGCAGTAAAAATGCATTAAACATTTCAGATTTTTTAGATGTTTTTTTATTACATCGACATTGTAGCCATCCGGCAATGGAATTTGACAACTGATGATGATGACAGATAGGGTACGATCTATATTCAATTAACAATTCATTCATTCACAATTCATCAAATAATTCATAACTTTTGATTTTTTTTTAGCCATCCTGCAATAGAATTTGATAATTGATGATGATGTCAGATAGGGCACGAAATATATTTTGATAGAAAAAATATATTTACATCAAAAGTCATCCAATTGATATAAAATCAACTTATCTCGGAGCAGTTAAAGACTGTGAAAATTTCAGATTTCCTTATGGTTTTTTTATTCCATTCAACTTGTATTGTTTTCAAATTTGGATCAAATTGGATTCGATTAAAATTTGTACAGTATTGAATTGGATTCGTCAAATTCGTAGAGATTTAATTTCATCGAAATCGAAAAAAAATTGAATCGGAAATGAGTTCAGAGAAACGAAAATGATCAAAAGATCGATCGATTGAAATGATTGAATCATTTTGGTGATCGACTCTTGAACGATTCAATCATTTCAAATGAGTTATTTGCACAGCTCTAATCTACTAAGACTACTTCTGGATGTGGATGACCAACTGAAAACTCTATACCTTAATATCTAACATGTGATTATATGACGGTGCTCATATTGGACTTAAAAACTTGATTTTTTTTGACGTTTCATCTCACTTCAAGAAAAATCTGGGTTTTCAATGTGAACACCGTCTCTCAGGCATAAAATCAGGCCGATTACAGAATCCAGTGAATGAGCTACGGAGCGAATCAGACTGAATTTTGACATTTTTACTATGAGCCAAATGTTTAAATTGAGCCTGAATCCCTCCACAGCTCATTAATCGGGATCGGTAAAATGGATGATACTTTATAAATACAGGCCCCGATTAGAATACAACGCAATGAATGAGCTGCAGAGGGAGTCAGACTCAATTTTGACATTTGGATAATTGAGTCGGATTCCCTCCCTACCTCATTCTTGGGATTCTAATCGGGGCCTGTATTTATAAAGGAGGGATTCAAGCTAAATTTGTAATCGGGGTGAAAGTGGAGTTTTCAAAGACGAAAAAACATAATGAGAAAAGCACGTATGTAAATATGTAAATTTACAGCCCTGAATGCTTATATGTATATGTATATACGGGAAAAACACTGAACAGCTTGTAAAAAAACATTTTGTGCAAAGCTAATTTTATATATACGTAACACGGGATAAGTTATCGTGTTTCTTATTAAATACATACAAATATAATAATAATAATAATAATAATAATAATAATAATAATAATAATAATAATAATAATTAATATCATTTAACTAAATGCATTTTTGGGACTAAATTACAGCACCACGTATTTGTATATTTTTTATTCTAAAAATTAACTAATAACACTTTACCTTAAAAAATTTCTTCTATTTTGTTTTTTTTTTCTTCTCTTTACTATACACTTTCTCTTTTTTAATCTCATTTTTTATTTATGATAATAATTTAAACAAAATTAAATAATATTTTTAATTTTGTATAAAATATAAAGTTTTACTTGCAATGATTTATTTAATAATTTATAAGCTGAAGCCGGATTTTAAAATAAATAATCGTCAATTTGTAGTATTAGTTACAATTTTTGTAAAATTTTGTTTTTGTATTTTTTAAAGCTTTTTGTGTAGAAAATTTTCAATCAAATTGCTTAAACTCCTTTTTAGTAAGATTCTGCTTTTTTTTGTTAAATTTTTGATTTTTTTTCAATAAAGGTTCTTTTTAATTTGAATTTTATTTTTAAAAATTATTTTTAAAATATGCATTTTGTTTTTGGATTTTTTGCAATAGGTCAACTGTTAACAGTTAAACGCTAGGAATTATGCATTATATTTGTTTGTTTGCTTGTTGTAACTTTTAATATAAATTAATGTTTTTTTAATATTATTTTGTAGGTGTATTATTTTTGTTTTTTTTTTTTTTAGTTTTAATTTTATTTCTAGCTGTTCTTATGACTATTTTTACACATACCACTCTTTGACATCTTTGGAATCGCGCTTTTTCTGTTTGGGCTGCACTAGGCCAGCTGTCGATTGTTGACGGTCAGCCCCGTTTATGACGCCACTTCCGCCGCCTCCTCCACCGCCACCGTTAACACCACTACTACCCATACCGCCGTATGAGCCACCACCACGGTCACTTTGGCTTGGCATATTGTTATGGCCATTTGTGAGGTGTTGTTGGCGCTGTTGGTGATATGATCCGTTTGTGCTGGTGTTGCCCAGAAGAGCTGTGTTCGGGTTGTGACTTCCGTAAGCAGCAGCCTTTTCTGATTCGGTTTTATAGTTGCGGTCACCGTTGGACTTTAGCCACAGGACGAGCAGGATAACTAGGACAACTGCTATTAGGATGCCTGCTACTATTCCTATTATCATGGCAGTGCGTTCCTCTTCGATTGAGTTTATTCGCCCACTCTTGCTCTTTGGTCTGTAGATGTTGTTGTTGTACGGGGGTGCTGGTGGTGGTATGGGTTGATAATTGTAGGGTGGCGTTTCAGGTTCCGGTTCTGGTGGTGGTGGTGGGGGTGGTAGTGGAATTTCTTCGATTTCTGTAGTTGGAGTCCTGTCGGGAGTTTCGGGAACTGTATGGCTGTTGTCAAAAGGTGTTGTTTCTCGTTCTGGTGGCGATGTATGGACTTGATGCTGTGTTGTGGTGGATGTTGTTGTACCCTGGGGCGTTGTGGCAATAGCTGTTGTTTGGTATGGCGTAGTTTTAACTCCAGTAGTCGTTACAGCAATAGTTGTGTCGTGAATTGTGCTGGTAGTGTCTGGTTCGGCTTTGCTAGTAACTGTCGTATGATGAGTTTCAGTAGTAAATACAGCATCTGGCTTCTTTGATGTACCAGTTGTTGTCGTTGAACTTGAAGTATCAACTATAGATTCTGAAAAAAAAAATATGAATATAGTTTGAATCCGATACTTTCAAATAATATCGTAAGGATCCTCCTGGATAATGTAGTAAGAAACCCTGAAAAACTTTGTTTACAACAGATAGACCTTAAAAACCAAGAAGATACATTTATTGAGTTATCGACTCTTGGTCTAAGCGACCATTTGTGTCAGCAAATTTCACGTGGGCAGACATTATTTGCAGAATATAGGCCAAAAAGATCGCCTATAGGAGCTTCTCTTTCCTATGCCACTATCCGTCATACAAAAAAATAAAATCTTTTACTACTGACCTGTTCCTTTTGTTGATGTTGTTGATGTGAACTGCTCTGTTGTTTCACCATAGTCTCCAGATCCATGCAAACAGTCCTCATCATCACACGTTCTTTCCGTAACACTTGTATCACCTTTATCTAGAACTCCTTTTTGAGGACTCGATGGTTGTTTTGTTGGTGGAACATATACCGGAGTTATTAAATCATCACCACTGCCTGATTCAAATGGAGGTGTGCATTCATCCTCATCATCACCCCTACAACCAGATCCTGCCCCAGAAAATATAAGATCGTCCATTGCACCCGGATAACCACTAGCTGGGGTCTGTAAATTACAAACAAAATATCAACCAATCGATTTGACAGAATAAACTGGAGCATGCAATTTTGGTGCAATTAAATGATTGGTGTTGGCATGAAATTGAAAAAGAAAAACAAAAAAAGTGGGTGGAAAGATAGAAAAAGGTGCAAAAAATTCTTAAGAAATAAATAAAAATTAAAAAATAAAATGTGAGGTAATATCAGAATAAAAAAATGTTTAATGAGATTTAATGCCATGAAGTATGAATGATATTAATTTTTAAGAAAATAAACAAAAATAAGAAACAAAACAAAATTTAAATAAATATTTAATTGAGACTGTTTTTATATGTATGGTTAGATTTTTTCTTCTTTAATGTATTTATCGTGTGTTATTAGAGTTTTCTTTGTTTGCTTTTGAGTGGTTTCGGTTTTGTGTTCCTGAAGGAGCTATAACCTCGGCAATTTGTATGATCAAAAGGGCACTTAGCCAGCAAATTGTGGGGTAGTTTTTGGTTTTTATCTGCTTTATGTTTTTGATAGTGCTGAATCAGAATCTGGTTCGATGGTTTTTCTAGCCACCATATTATTGATTCTAGACTTAAATTAGATTTAAGTGAATTTTAAATCCAACTATTAAATCCAGATTTATTAAATCCAAAAATTTAAATCCATGTCCATATTATTCACTCTAAGCATGCATTGAGTCAAATGGATTTAAAATGCCCTTAACCCAGATGTTACTGCAAGACTAAGACCAAAGCGAGAAGATGATAAAGAGTGCACAGTTATAAAAACGACGTTTAGTCCTCATAGAGCCTGATGCAGGTTTTGCACCTACCCACGAAAAAAAAAAACGTTTAGATGTCATTGTAGTCCAAAGCGAGACTTTAGCGAGGAAACTATGACACAGCGAGACCACATAAGATGAACACAATGCCACGACACTGAAAACCACGTTTAGGCTTTTTAACCACGGTTGTAGCTTATTTTAATCATTTTGAAAATTCTTTTTTCAAAAAAGAAGTTTGGCGAGACTATAGCGAGACCAAATCAAGTTGGCGTCAAAACATGCTCAATGCCTAAAACCACGAGTAAATGTCATGGCGAGACCAAAGGGAGACCATAGCGAGAAAACCACGACACAGATCCCCGTGTAAATAGACATGGTGAGACCACAGCGAGACGAGTTTAGTTGGCCATGATTCTGAAAACTGCGTTTGAACGACCACGGTGAGAGATCAGCAAAATGACATGAGACGTCGTTGTCATCGTTTTCGCTTCAAACCGAGTAAGCCAACTCGATTTGCAAAACAAAATGAAAAGTATTACGCAATTTTTCTTCAAACCGAGTAGGCCAACTCGATTTTCAAAAACAACGAAAATTTTGGCTTCAAATCGGTTTGAAAATTTTTCGGTTTGATATTACAACTTGAAATATCAAGAAAAAGTGAATAATATGAAATTCATTTTTAATCTGGATTTAACAACTTAAACTGACCTCCGGAGGGCAGTTAAAATCCAATTGTATTAATCGGGATTGGATTTGAAAAATTGGATTTAAGTGTGGATTCCATATTATTCACTCGTTTGGTGAATAATACGGAATTGCATTTAGTTTTTTTATTTAAATTACTTTTAGTCTAGATTTAGGTTTTAATCTGCATTAAACGAGTCAATAATATGGGCGTAACTGTTAACTACCTAACTAACTGTCTTAACCAGATCCAGACGTGAGATTTAAATAATACAACCAGAAAAAATATCAACATTATTATAACTATTACCTTATGATTATTTTTGAGTTTTTGAGAAGATGAGCAAAGCTCTGATTTTCTACTTTCTTGTCAAATTTCTTTCAAACTCCATCAGATTAGGTCTACAAATAATTTTCAATAAAAATATTTCAAAATAATGCTACCAAAATTAGTTATAATCCTTTTGGGAACATTGCTGAACATTTTGGACTAAATTTTTCTAGATGTGGTATAAATCTGTATTTAATCACTTGAATTATGTAAGAATACATTATAGTTCATATTTTAAGACATTTTAAGACAAGAGAAGCCTAAGCAATGCAGATTTCTTAGCAAAGTCAAATATGTGATTATTCCCCGAAGGGTGTGTGTCAAGTAGGCAAAGCAACTTTCACAATTCGAGAAAAAGGGTGGGTGGATAATTTGCCGTTAATTAGTTGTGACAAATTCGAATTTGTACTTTAATATTTTCTATGTTTTGTGTGCACCCTGTCTAGAATCTGTAAATACTTCTTATACTTAATAGTAAATTGCGTAATAATTTCATCGTGTGATGTTTTCTACATTATGTGTTTTTGGGTGATTTGTTTTCAACGAGTGTCAAGTAGCAAAGCAACTTTCACAAATCGAAAAAAGGTGGATAATTTGCGGTTAGTTAGTCGTTAATTAATTGTGACAGTTTCGAATTTGTCGTTCAATGTTTTCTATGTTTTTTTTTGGGCGCTTTGCTAGGTTAGGTAAGGATCGATTCATAGGTCTTTAGTACTTAGTCTCATCGTCTTTTTATGATACCCTAAGAGATTATGTCCTTTGATAGTCCCTATCAAAAGATTCAGAGATCTCTTTTTCATATTGTCCGTTTATTTCTTATTAGTGAACACCTTATACGGGCTACTACGACATATTCGGAGCTCAGGCCTATAAGGAACGGTTAATCTGGCTCTCCGCCCTTGGAGTTATATTGTAAGGGTCTGGTCCTCCTGGTTGGGGGTCGTGCCGTCGGGGTGACTTCCCGGCCACGTAAAGCTGTTCTAGTTGCGAAGCAACAACAAGCCTCGGATACGGACGGATTAACTGTTGATGAACCTAGCAAACGAAATAAGGACAACGAACTTCGGATCTGCACGTGGAATGTTCTGTCTCTCAATAGACCACGTGCAGCCGAACATTAAGCGGAAGCCCTAGACTGCTACAAAGCAGACATCACCACCATCCAAGAAGTGCGATGGGATGGGCCGGGCAAAAGAAAAGTGAAAGACCGCGATATCTACTAAGGTGACTGTTACCGCTTACCGACAACAAGGGCAGCGTCTTTTTGGCTGTGGATTCGTCGTTAGAGGCAGACTTAGGTAAGAAGTCTTGAGTTTCAACTATGTGAACGAGCGCCTCACGACAATTCGCATCAAGGCTAAATTCGCCAACATAAGCCTCATATGCGCGCATGCCCCCAGAGAGGAGACAGATGACGACACCAAGGATGAGTTCTACGAGCTCCTGGACAAGACATATGAGCAATGCCCTAGCTATGACATTAAAATTGTCTTGGGTGATTTTAATGCCAAGCTAGGAAAAGAAGACATCTTTGGTGGCACAATCGGAAGATATAGCCTGCACGACGTCACCTCCGATAACGGACTCATGCTAATCGACTTTGCTGCGGGGTGAAACGTTGTGGTAGCTAGTAAGCAGTTCCCGCATCTCGATATACATAAGGGGACATGGCGAGTTCCTTGTCAATCATTCACCAACCAAATATACCACATTGCGATCGACGCAAGTCACTCCTCCAGTATCAAGGATGTCCGAACGTTTCGAGGAGCCAACTTTGACTCGGACCACTACCTCGTTGTAGTAAAGGTAATGCTACAGATATCCAGACCAAAGCCAAAACAGGGAAATACTGTGAGGAAGTTCAACGTCGGACGGCTACAGTCGCAGGAAATCGCCAGGTCCTTTTCCGATCGAGTCTCTCGCGCCCTCTTAACTAGTTCCTTGCCGCAAACTGCAAACATCGAGAACCAGTGGAAAACTGCCAGGAAGCCATCAGAGATGCCGCCTCTGACGTGCTGGGCTTTGCACGACCACCACAGCGAAACCCCTGGTTCGACGAAGAAGGAAAAAGAAAAAGCATGAGAAGCATGCGATCGAGGAAATAGAGCGATGCCATTGCAGGAATGAAGTTCGGAAGTTTTACCAAAAGGTAAAAAGACCCTCCCAGGGTTACAAGGCCCGGACCGAAGCCTGCAAGGATGATCAGGGTAACATCGTAGTGGAATCACAGTCGGTGCTGAGGATATGGAAAAATCATTTCTGCAAACTGTATAACGGCAATGACGAACCGAATTCCGCTACCATGCAGATTGCACCATTCAACCTGGACGACGTTGGACTAAAGTCCAATAAAGCTGCAGGAGCTGATGGCCTTGCGGTTGAGCTATTCAAAGCGGCTGGGGATGAATTGGTTAGGACGGGAGTATGCACCAGCTCATCTGTAAAATATGGTCGGAGGAAAGCATGCCCGATGAATGGAATCTCAGCATTGTTTGCCCGATCCTTAAGGAAGGCGATTCTCTGGACTGCACCAACTACAGAGGCATCAGCCTTCTTAATATCGCCTACAAGATCTTCTCTGCCGTACTTTGTGAACGCCTGAAGCCATTCGTCAACAACCTGATAGGTCCATATCAGTGTGGCTTTAGGCCAGGGAAGTCCGCCATCGACCAAATATTCACACTACCGCAGATCTTGGGGAAAACCCAGGAGTTTCAAATCGATACCCACCACCTTTTCATCGATTTCAAGGCCGCGTATGACAGCATTTATAGAGACGAGCTATATAGAGCAATGTCTAGTTTTGGCATCCCTGCCAAACTTGTCCGTTTGTGCAGGATGACGATGGAGAATGTACGCTGCTCCATCAAGTTCGGCAAAGACCTCACCGACACCTTTGATGTCAAAAAAGGTTTTAGGCAAGGCGACGCGCTGTAATGCGACTTCTTCAACATCGTTCTTGAAAGAATAGTGCAAAACTCTCACGTCAACACTAGAGGCACAATCTTTCAATAGTCCGTCCAATTACTCGCTTACGCTGATGACATTGACATAATCGGACGAACAAAGCGTGATGTCAGTGGTGCTTTTGTGAGTATTGAGAAGGAAGCCAAGAAGATCGGTTTAACGGTGAATGAAAGCAAAACGAAATATATGCTGTCAACAAGAAAGGCCACCCAACACCGACGTCTAGGACAGAACGCCACTATTGACAGCTATAATTTTGAGGTGGTCAGAGATTTTGTCTACCTAGAATCCACTATAAACGATAACCAGTGCTGAGATCAAACGAAGAATTACTCTTGCCAATCGCTGTTTCTTTGGGCTAAGAAGGCAATTGAGAAGCAAAGCCCTCTCTCGAGCAACTAAACTGTCCCTGTATACGACGCTTATCACCCCGGTCCTGATGTATGGTGCAGAGACATGGACACTGCTAACGGTGGATGAGAAAGCGTTAGGCTGTTTTGAGAGGAAAATTCTTCGGGTGACTTTTGGTCTCGTCTGCATAGATGGGGAATGGAGGAGAAGATACAACAACGAACTGTATGGGCTGTACAGCGACACCGACGTAGCCACAAAAGTGAAAAGCCAACTAAGATGGCTGGCTCACCTAGAGCGAATGGACACCAATGCTCCGGCCCGGAAAGTCTTTGAAACCAACCCCGTGGGACAACGCAATAGAGGTGGACAGCGTAAAAGGTGGCACACGCAAGTGGAAGAGGACCTCAACCAACTTGGCGTGCAAAACTGGAGACAGCTAGCTAGAAACCGAGCCGGCTGGAAGAAGCTTGTTGGTTGAGGCCCTGGTCCACCCCGGACTGTAGCGCCACCTTAAGTAAGTAAGTAAGTTTTTTACTTGCGATTATAGGTACTATAAGGCAAGTTTTGGATTCGTGCAAAAAAAAAAATTTGAGATAACAATCAAACATGATATTACGATGATAGAGAACTCCAAAAAAGTGGGTGGCAAAATTCTGTCTGTCTGTCTGTCTGTCTGTCTGTCTGTTCGTCTGCAGCCTAAACGGCTCGATCGATTTTCTTCAAACTTGGTACATAGTGGTTTTTGGTGATTCTGCCGACACGTTTTTTTCATTTTTTTTTTAGAATCAAAAATAACGGTACCTGCCATACAATTTTTTTTAGCAATTTTACATAATCGTATTTTTCTCAAAATCGGCTCGACAACTTTTCTTAAAAAAAAATCAATAAATTTATTTTAGCAAAGGCTTTCTTTTGGTGGAATACCATTTTTCAAAAATGGTTATTAATGGTACCTCCCAAAGAACCATTTTTTTGATTTTTGATTTTCTTCAAAACAGTACGACCGATTTCAATTATTTTTTTTATTCAAAATCTTCCAAAAAATATAAATAGTTTTGTGTACCAAAATTTTTGAAAAAATATTTTTTGGATTTTAAAAAAATGTTTCAAAATTTTTTTTGGAAAATCAAATATTTCGAAATTGACATAATCGATTTCTTTGAAACTCGGTATTTAAGACTTTTTTAGTACTCTCTAAAATATTTTTAGAAAAAAATTTACATTTATGAAAAAATAACGGTACCTTCCATACAAAAGTTAAAAAACCGCAAAAGAAAATATTTTTTTGCTTAAAAACGACTCCTACGATTTTGATTAAACTTTTTTCATATACTTAACTTAGTACGACCTACTACCAAAAATTATAAAATTTTACACTTAGCAACTATTAATAGTACCTGTCATAGAACGTATTTTTTTATTTTGAATTTTCTCGTTATCAGCTAAACGGATTTAGATGAATTTTCTTATGTGCAAAATTCTGATAAGATCAAATAATATTGCATATCAAAATTTTCAAAAAAAAAGTTTTTGGATTTTTAAAAAAAGTTTCAAAATTTTTTTTTGAAAATTCGATATCTCAAAACCGGGTTGACAATTTTTTTTCAAATTTTGTTTTCATATACACATAAATATATACTTTAGATTTGCATACCAAGATTTGTTCTTAAAAATGTTTTAAGAATTTTATATATAAAAAATTAATTTTTTTAAAAACCGCTCCAACGATTTTAAATTTTTTTTTCCCATACAATCATATTCAATCAAGAATTAAGATGGCATTCTTTTTTTCCACATCAAACTGTCAAAAGAGTTGTTTTATCCAATTTAAAAGTCGTATTTCATGCTTCTCTACATTTTTCTCTCATAATTTCCATGTTTTTATATACAATTTTCTTAAGCCCACAGTGTCTTGAACATAAGAGCAAGTACGTGCGACCCAGTCGTGCATTTTATTTCTTATTG